>UELX01002081.1:0-34965 GCA_900480035.1 Eupelmus urozonus
ATACGCCCGAGCGGTACAAGTACTTACAGCGCTGAACGCTGCTTAACTTGAATGATCGCTCGACCGTGCAACCAAGGACCCATCCAACGGTGTCTCTTTAAACACTTATTTGTTTATATTTAAACAAGTGAAAATTAGCTACACATATTGTGTGTAATACTACTTTCATCCTTTAAAATTATTACTATATATATATACATATATTAAATTTTACGCAAGAAGTACACAAAATTTTATCAACAACTGTTTCTTGGAGTCCTCTTTTAGTTCTATAATTTGTCCATTTTCCAAATTCTTTTGCAATAATTATTACAGTTTGTAAACGCTTTACTCAACAATTCAACTCAAAAAACGTTTTAAAAACACATTATCATTACAAACCCATCATCGGCCATCGAAAGTATCTCTTTAAAGAACTTAGAATCGGCCATCAATATCAAAAACAGGCGAACGACCGCGCGTAGATGTAATCAATCTATGCTTCCCGACGGGCGCTCGACCGCAAAGGGGGCGCCTCAAAACCCGCAGCGCCACCTTGGCCATTAACGGTCGCGCTGATCCCTTATTGAAATATGGCCCCCATAAAGGGCCGGATCAAATCTTCCGCCACCTTCCGACCTATCGATCCCCACGACGGCGACGACGACGTGTCGCCGACGTCGCTGGAGGAACGAGTGTGGGGAGCCAATTTGTCGAGCCGAGATGGGCTTCCGCCGCGAATGCAAATTCCTCATGCTAATTAGCCATTCGGCAGAGAGGATCTGTGTGTGTGTGTGTGTGAGTGTGCGTGTGTATGTCCGCGCAGGATGGGCGAGTTAACTAGATAGCGAGAAAAGGGTCGTCCTCGAAGCTCGTACCCCCCATCCCCCCTACTCTTGCTTTTGGTTTGAAATACTGAACCAAGTGCAGGTGGTGGTAAAAGAGAGAATTCATAATTGCGCACGACCGGAGACAGAGAGGGAGGAAGAGAGAAACAGAGGAACTAGAACGGGACGCGGGTAGATAAATTTCCCTGTATTGCGGGGCGGTGCACGGGCGACGTATGGGAAAAATTTGCAAAATTGAATGGGATTAAAATTTGAATTATTCGATTGCAACGAGTTCTAAAGTTGTATTATTTTAATGGCTCTCGTGAATATTCATGTAGTGGCATTGTATATTTACGAAGTATGCAAAGCATTCAGCTGGATGATTTTGATGGGATTGAAACTGCATTTATATCTATGAAAAACCTCTTGCCGGAAAGACGTATAGTTCCGACAAAAAATAATAAATAGTACAATTTTTGTACGAACAAATTTTTGGTTTTAATATATTACTTTTATAGTATAATATAGTAGAAAATTTAGTATTCGTATTTAGTTTCACGCAAATAACATTAGAAACTAATTAGAATAAGCTGTAAATTACACTGAATTATCTATAAATTCTCTACTATAATTATATACATTCTGAGATCAAGCAAGGACCATAAATAACATGTTTTTAGAAGAAAGAAAAATTATACTTGAAGTATAAAGAGTAAACTCGTAATCGCTGGAATAAAACCCTCTACTAATCTGCACGAATAACTAAAATCTACAATAAGATAACGCTTGATAACGATTCACAACTCGGTTTAGGTTGGATCAGGGCAGATCTGATTCGAATTCCGAAAAGCATCTAGCCGCGCAGCTGGACCAATTGTTTTGCACAGCACAGAAAGGGCGATTTGCATTTTTTGAAAATGCGCTCAGGGTAAAAATGCAGATTTTTCGGCTTTTTATTTTACACGTCTTTTTCATTCGTAACGCGTATATCTACGCGCGTGCGCCGCGTACTGAATATTCAATGTGCTCCCCTTCGAGGAGTGCGATTGCACCGACTTTTTGTATTTTTTATTACTTTCTGGCGTTGTGCCGACGCCTTCGATACTGTTTTAAAATTTTGGCTTCTTAGATTTGGAAGTAATTATTATTTATTAATGATGTACATCGATTTTTCGGGAAAGTCGGCCGTAATATTTATTTAAGCAGCTTATGAACTATGGCTTATATTAAATAGCTACTTTAAACTAAAATTTTGTGTTACCTCGTTTAATAACTAAAATAAAAATTTACAATTGAAAAATTACAAAAATCATTTTTATCAATATTAATAATATATACATACAATTTTATGTATGTAATTATCGTTTTTAACTTGCTTTGCGTGATCAAATTGTAAGAACTTATATTTACAAGTTTAACTCACTCAGTTGTGATAGTATTTCATTAAATTGTATCCAGAGTAACTCTTACCTGCAACAAAAAACATGAAAATAAATTAATTACTGATATAGATATTATACTATTTAGATAAATGAGATTTAAAACTAATACATATTTTTATAAACGAAAATTATTAATTTATTTTTGAAAGTTTTTGTCGGCAACAGAACGCAAAGCAGATTGTACGTAGTTGCGCGAGTCAAGTAACACAATTATGGTCAACTGTTTCAAACTAAAATCGAGAGGCCGCTCTCCGGTAGCTTTCTAAAAACTCTAAAACAATCTCCTAATTAAATCCCGTTAAAGCTTTAGCTAAAATCTTTAAAAGCATTCAATTAAAATCGCGTTGCGCGCGCACGCGTCCCAGCTATTTTTCAAGTATACGATCTAACGTAAAACTTGAGCTGGACTGCAATTTAATTTTCTTCTCTTTTTCTCACTGGTAATTCTTCTTTATAATGCAGAGTGCTGCTATAATGCAGAAGTTATAAAAGAAGAGATACGTTATTTCCGTTGAACGTACCATCTCAATTTAGTAGAATAAGAAGCAGTATTTACTGTTCCTGACAGTTTTGTCAGGATAGCTGCCACGTCAGCTGTAGAAGCGAAAGATAAATGTGCTAAAAATATGTTATAATTCGTTTTGTTGTGGTGTTTTGATGTCATGATACGTTAATTGTAGCCTTGTATTGTTAAATTATACAATTAATGATTCAATTTACCAAAAAGATATTTACATGTATCTTGGATAAAAAATGAAATAGACCTTAATCTGTACTTTGATTGCCTAACTATTAATATAATTGTTGCTGTTAGTTAGTCCCCCATTAGACCTGACTTAGAGCTGGACGACATATTTTAAACAATTAGGCCTAATTACATAATTTCCTATTCGCGATTTATTAAGTGACTTTTAAATTAAATGTATTATTTTTTAAAAGCCATGAAGTTTGATATAAAATTTGCAAATCGAGTCATATAGCGTTTAAAAAGTTTTGATAGCCTCGACGTGACTAAAAGTACTTTTAACCGCATCAGCAGCACTACTTTTAAAATTATACTTTTATCGATTTTTGCACCCACATCTTTTGAAACTTAGAGAAAGCCATAACTAGCCCAACGTAATAAATATTCACTTAGCGCAGCATGAAAACGTTCTCTCCGCGCTCTATAGCTCCGCGCTACCACTTCGACTGTACATTTTCAAAAATTCAAACTCAACACCTGTCCGCAGCTCTTATAATACAAAAGCCAGGGCGCGAGGAGCTAAAACGCGCCTGCGGAGCAAAACCGCAAGCAAAGCTGCTGCAGCGAATAAATAAGCCGCGCGCGCGGCGTGCATCGACCGCCTCGCGAGCTGTAAGTTTTCGGCGAAATTACATAACGATAACGATGAATTGTGCAAAGTGTAATTAAAGGCGTAGAAGGTCTGCGCAAACGTGTTAAATGGCAAAGTTTACGGAGAGGGGGAGAGAGCGTGAGTAACGGTTAATTTTGCCGGGGTGGTGCTTTGTTCGAATTATTGCTAGTTAGTTTAATAAAGACGAATCGTTATCGCAAGCCGGATTATGCGCGGCTCCCGAGAATATTGGAATAGTGGATTAGCGGATATTTAAATGCTTTTTGGGCTATTTTTGCCTGTGCTTTGGATTTTTTAATGATGTTGTGAACATTGACAATGTGCTATTTAGAGAAAAAATTTATTATATTTGTTTTTTTCAGAAAAATTGTACTGAAGCTACATAAGAGTAACATCAATATCAATCATTTTGCTATTTTTGTAATATTACCATCTATAATATATTAGTTTTTCAGAAAATCGGAAGAGGGTACGTAATTCTTTCTAAAGTCACATTTAAAAGTGCTCTGCATATCTTTGCCATGTTAAAAGTGCAAACTTTGAAGTTGTATATTGGAAATTTACTGTTTTAAAATAGTGTAATGGTTTTGTTCACATGCATATAAAACAAACTTACTTCTAAATTTTCAGAAAATCGGCTTTTCGTGACAGTCTTTAAACGCACACAAAAGGTATCACATAATATTTTATACCTATCAATTACGGCCAATTAATGCACAATCAATTAATAACAGGATGGTATAAAACCGTTCAATCGATTGATTTACACGAAAACGCTAGTGGCGCGTTATTCTTTCGCACTCCACACCACGTCAATTGCCATGAATAAGTGATCAGATTGGTGAGCAAGCAAAGAGGGCTGGTACGCACATGTACAGGCCGCCATATGGCTCACTCGCGTGTTCGTACGGCACTTTGACAGTTATGGGCGATAATGCATCGATTACTTTCATAATTACTTCATACCTCGAGTTTCACCCTCCAGTGGACGCTAATTCCCATTGAAAATTTAAAGTTGTAAGTGAGAAAGTTAGGTTATGGGTTATTTGTTTCTTTTATTGTAGTAATTACAGCGGCTGGGATTTTTATACGAGAACAAGTTGACTGTGAAAATACATAAAATATGCTTGAATACAATAATGAAATATTTTTATACTTTTGCTGATTTTCACACGATACCTAATAAAAACATAAGTTTGGATTTAATCCATAGAAGAAATCTAATAAAAGTTTAGCAGGTCTTTAGCTACTGCCTCTATGAATGGTTTTTGGTTTTCGTTCTAGACATTGTTGGAGCCATATTATGCATAAATTATTTTATGTTGTATTAAATTGTATTAAACTAATTGCGTTTTTATTACATTATTTAATGACTAGAGTATCCCCAGCTATTACCATAAAGTAGCAGATAAATTTATCAGTTTTGATGTAAAACTAATAATTGCGCCAAAAACCTGGAAACACGGTATCGCTTAAATATCCGACCCGAACACTCTAGTGTTTACCATAAGAAAGCATGTAGACTCACCAGACTAAGTGTGAAATTTATAATCTCATAAAAAAATCTAAAAATACAGACATGATCCATGTACTATATGACAGCCCTTCGACAGCTCCTTTAAATGCAGCCACTTACACGGTGAGAAAAAACCGTTGCTTTCACTTCAAACTCAAGTTAATATAACCCGAGTTCTTCAATAATAGAGTATTAAGTAAATATAACTAAAGTTGATCTTCTTTTTCTTTAAAAAGTCAATAATTTGTTTTAGACTTTAGTAAGATTAAATAAATATGATTTTTACTTACGTGCTAAAAGTAATTCTAAAAATAAGATTTTACGTAAAGTCTAGATAAAATCTACAAAAATGTTTTTTAACAAACTTTATAAAGAAAAAAATAAAAGTCTGGCTTAATGACAGACTTTTTTTGCTACACTTTTGTAAGATTATATACCGGGTAGACTAGTAGACTAGAATTTTACAAGCATATAATTACATTTTTTACTCATTTCACTTATAATCCTCGGCGAATCCTCTGTCAACGAGAATATTAAAACTCGCACTGAACACTCTCCTTCTATATCATATAATCCTAATTAAAAATAGTCTTAGCGAAACTTCACAACCTCGGGATCTCACCCTAATCCCACCGCATATTAAATTAAGAAAAAAAAGTGTCACTTCCCTAAGTCCTGATATACACCCAGCCTCTCTCTCGCTTCTCCCAACTCCTTGAAACAAGAAAAACGAAACTCTTCAGCGAAACTTCGCCACCTAAAAAAAGAGCATAAACCCCCGAAACTTTCTTCTCTCAAGGAAAGAGCATACGCCGTCCTCTCGCTGCTCCATACACTCGGCGAACAATGTGCATTCACGCTGAGTTTGTCCTGACAAGGGTTGAAGGGGGGAGGAGGGAGAGGGGAGCTAGCTCTTCCGCATGACCGCGAATGTAAACCACACGCGCCCGGAAGTTCAGCGGGCTTACGCGCGTTTAGTCCTCGTTAAAGGCCAGTGTCCGAGAGAGCGCGTATGAAGCGATGTTTCGGACCGGGCGAATTAATCATCACGCGGCGCGGTCTGTGAGAGGAAAACTATGATGGGAGATGTTTCGTTGTTGCATGGAGTTTTTAACATTGATTTTCAGAGGTTGTTTGGGTTGGTGCGGGCTGAGGGATGAGTTGGTGCTGTTCTGAATAATGTTTTTAAAAAGGTTTTTAGAAGCGGTTTAATAAGTGAAATTTAAATATTTTATCCATCTTATTTATGTCATGAACTAAAAAAGTTTGCAAAATCAAATTTCTCGGATTCTTCAAATTTAAGTTAATTTTTGTTGACCGTTTTTTGTAAATATTCATGCATATTGATACACCTTTTATTATAGTTTGAAAAAGTTTTTATTATATATTTATTTTATTATATATTTTTATAAATAAATATGTTTCTACAGATTCTAAAATTAGTATATATTATAATAAAAAGTAAAATATGTTACAATAGTTGCAATCGTTAAATTCCAGTGCTATCAAAAGTACGTCAGTCAAAAATGCCAACCGTCCGATTCTACATAAAAAAATTCGATTTTGACATTTACGTTTGAATAAGTCAAAAATACTCTTTATTCTTTTTCTATTTATTGTTACATTTTATAAGGTTTAAAAAATTCTTTAAATCATTTTAATTTAAAGTTTGAAATTCACTGACAAGAATTCATGCATATTCGATATCCATTCTTTTCGATTAAATCAGGTTATCAAGTTTTAAAATCTTTTACGTAAATTCAATCAAAAATTAACGAAGCAATTGAAAAATATGAAAATTTAACATTGTCCCAAAGCGCACATAATCATTAAATTTCCGTCAAAATAATTTCGTTTATATAAGCACAGAAGCCATTAACCAACCTAAATTCTAAAGACTCAACAATTCAAACCACGAACAAATGGCCTCGTGACACCTCAAAGACACTTCTGCAATTACCACTAGCCCACAGACGTTAAAATCGGCGCGACAAACCCATCGGCCGTTTCTCCTTGACATGACCGTCAAAGAAAACAGAATTAATTCGCGAATCTCCAAGATGACAAAAGGATTGCTCAGCTTAAACTCGCTCAAAGCGCTCGCTCATAACAAGGTAAAATAGAAGGTAAAAGGCTGTGCATGTGTATAGAGGGCGGATCCAAAACTTGGAGAGAGCCGAGGAGCGAGTTCAAATCCGCCGGGGATTCGGTAATTGGGCAAGAGAGAGTGGAGCGTGGGAGTAATTACGGGACAAAGGACGGACGAGAGAAAGAGAAACGTTAGCCGCGCGCGCGCGCCCGGTGAATTAGCGCAAAAGTTCCGCGTGCGCCCGTGTGTGTGTGCAGTGTGCGAGAGCGGTAACTGCACTCGCTGCGCGTATTAAGCCGGCGAACATTCGCGCCAAGACGAAGATTGATTAATGCGCGGGGGTGGCTGGATGTGAGTATTTTCGGGGGAAAAAAAAATGATGGGATTAAATTCGAGGGATAGGGAAACGAGGAGCGAATTGCGCCGTGCATTCGCGTGGATTATAGGATGGGCGAAAGATTGATCGAGGCAGGTGGCAATGGATTTTTTTTTAATTTCGACGCTGAATGATTTCTCGTCCATTAAAGTCTGGAAATTGTTTCGAGTGGCGTCTGAAAACGTAAATAAAAATCAGCAGATATGCATACGCCGTAAACGTTCATCGTAAGCAAACTTCTACAAAAGAATCCATCAGCTATTTTATCGGCAAATCCCCGCACTGAATCATCAGCCGTCGCACAATGTCTCTTATAATGGCTCGTGCGTCTCTTGTCGCGCGAGTAACCGATGTTGAGGATGTGTCGCGCACTCGACGTATGTAGTACAGGCACAGGGGCGGTGGACGAATCGCCGAGGGTTCGCGATGCGCGCGCGCAAGCTTAAGTATGTACAGCGCGCGTATGGGATTATAGCCCGCGAGGCGAGCTCACAATGGCTTTCTCTGGCCCTAGCTTGTTGCCGCTGGCGGTGCATAACTGCGCGGAAACGGGCTTGAATTCGACACTGTGTACAGGCTGAGCTGGAATTTTTATGGGCTGCCGTAAGAGGTTTGGGAAAAGTTGGTTTTGTAGATACGCGGTGGGATTGCGTTTGACATTTTTGAATAGTGAGTTATATTGAAAATTTATGATAGTTGGTAAAATTTTTGCTGAACGATGTGAAAACTTTTTATAGAAAATTGATGATACGGGTATGATCTAGTTTTAACATTTTATTTTTTTTTCTATTATATTATTTTTTAATTCTGCTTGAATAAAAGTTTGATATTATATTTAAAATCATTATAAATTATCTGAAATTTTCTTCTGATAATTTGGGTAATATAATGTAATAATACCAATAATTTCATACTGTAAGTAATAACAAAATTTTTTATTAGCAATGTAGTCTAATTTTTTCAATGTTTTCTTATTTGAAATATAAATACTCCAGTAACTACTTTATTTCACATTCCCTGTGACATATTTTAAAAAATCAAAGACCAACATTTTTCCCTTAATCCATTTTGATCTAAAAAGTAAAAGAGTTGAGCTGCTAAAAAAACTTACAGTCAACTTTTATTCATTTTTTCTAATATTACCATCTTGCATAATTATACAATATTTATCATATAAAAATCATTAAAATTGCGTTAGTAAAAAGGAAAATAATATTTCCGATCACCGCCATCCGGCATTTGCCGTTTATTTACTTCAGCGATCACAATAAAAGAAAAACCCTTTAAAACTTTCCTTTTTCAAATTTCCAAAGCCTCACCACAAGCTGTACATCAGCTCAACATTCTTGATCCTCGTGCAGCCCTCAGATCGGCACCGCATGTGTACACACATTCGGCGAATAAAAGAAAGCAACGAATATCCCCCCGGACTCCACCCATGTATACACATCCGCAAAACTAGTTTCCAGTGCTCTTCGGTTGACATCGATCGAACTAGGGCTGCGCACTGTAAGCTGCGGGCCGCGCGTCGCATTAGCGTCGTGTTTGGGCAACACCCCATCATCATCCCCGACCGAAATTATACACATCGCTAACCCCTTCTCGTACTCTCTTTTCTCTCTCTCTCTCTGTGTCATGCAAATCAAGATCCGACCTTCGTTTTTCGCGCACCCCACTTTGCATGAGCGGATAGCGTTGACGCATGTGCGGTTACATGCCAAATACATGCGGTCGGACTTTGGTTTTTTCAATTATTATTCGAGTACAGGTGGGTTTTACGCGCGTTAGCTAACCGCGCCTTTGTGATACGCTATAGTTGTTATTCTTGTACGGGAGTTCGAGATAATCCCTTCGAGCTCTTTGTGCGCGCCCGGCCCCTCCGAATGTTTTCAGCGCGAATTTTATGGGGTGTTGAGTTTTGGACTATTGCATTTGGTTTTGTAGGGTGACGGTTGGGTTCTGGCTTTGACTCTTTAATGTTATCGATAGTGTATTTCCGCGGCTTTCAATACAGGATCGAATGTAAAAAAAGATAATGGTGGTTGGATTGAGGCTTTCGCTTATAGTTTTTCACACATTGTGTTAAAATTTAATTCAAAGTAAAATTTTACAACTGTTTTCAAAATTTACTAACTAAAAAAATTGACTCGCATTACTTTTCAAAAACATCCAAACAATATAATTAATACACGACGCTAAATGAAGTTTTATCGTACAATCGCTAAATCCATAAAAAAAAACAACAGCAAACCGCCGCAAAGTTCAACTCTCCATCAGCCACAACGGGCTCATTCACCTGTACACGCTTCCACATTACGATCCCGTGCGTGTATATTCCGACAGTGTTTACCTTCAGATTAATAGAGCATTCAGAAACGAATCAATAACTATAATTACGGGGCGCCTTATCGTCCCCGGCGAATCTCTCGCATCCATCACGACCGCGTTGAGGGACGACAGTAGTCTTCGCATCGGATTCGATTCAATTTCAGATAAGGCGCGTAAAAAAAAAGAGGGGCGCCTCGCGTGCAATCTAGCCTGCATCTAAATAGAGAGAGACAGAGAGGCATAATTACACCGGGGAGAATACATATTCAGTGGGCAGTGGTCTAACGTCGATATCAGCGGGCGATATCTAAGAAAGCGAGAGGGCGGGGGAGATCGATCGGTTTGTGCTGCAGTGCGACAATCCGGAGCTGATTTTCTGTTGTTCTCTGAAGAGATAAACGATGGAGGGACGGTGGAGTGTCTTGGCCGTGAATGGCCGTCCCGATACGGGAAGTAGATTCGGTGTTGTTGCAATCTAAGTGCTGGAGATTCGAATTAAAGGAATCGATGAGCAAAATTTAATCGTAATATGATGATTTGCAGAGACAGAAGTGTCTTTCCTAATTTTGGGTTGACATTTTGTTTGCTTTTGTAAGTTGACGAATAAGTAAAGTTTTAACTTTGTTTATAATGCAATTTAATTAATATCTAGTAGAGGTCAGATGATAAATTCAACTTAAAATTTTGAATAAATTTTCCGATTAATTCAAATTCCTATAAGCTAACAATAATATTGCATACTGATAATTTGTTTTGAATTATGAAACCCTTATTAAAGACTAGAGAAAGTGTAAAGAAAGGAGACAAAATTGTTACCAAGTCTGATAAAGTTTTTCTATCACATGTACATAAATACTCAAACTTTCCGAAAGCCATTTTCTCCGACATTATCAGGTTGAAGATGAATAAATCATGTACAATAGCAAGAAGCTCTCGAAATAAAACACAATACCAATATACATTCAACATTTCTCAGTTATCCACATCACTCAGTATCTCAAATCGATTTGTTTTTGCCTGAAGGTCTCTTCCCGCAAACTTTGACCGATAAAGGGGAAGCCGAGGAAGTTATGACATTTGAAAAAACTAGGGTACCATCGGCAGACAGTTCCATTAATCGTATCTCCTTTTTTCTTTCCCTTTCTTCTACATACGCACAATCTGCAGAGAAAACTGTGTTCGAGCGCCGTTGTCCAGCGATAGACAATTTTTCAAGAAGGCGAGGGAAAAACGCACGAGGTTATTTCATTCTTCGGCAGAGTATTGGACACGATAATGGACGCTTCCGCGGCACAAAGCCACAAAGCCGCAAGAACATCTCTCTTTTTCTCACGCGTAGGTGGCTGACCGCTTATGAGCGAGAATAAGTCAGTGGGGCTTCGTAGAAGATTGAGCTTTTATCTTTTTAATTGCGCGCCTCTTCCGTTCGTGTAACTGTCTTAAAGGGTGACGAAATATATGGAAGGGTTATACTTCCTCTGCTGAGTCGGAGAATCCTGCTGTAAATTTAACGTTATGAGATTGAATTTTTTATTGCTTTAATCTTAATTCAAGCGTTGGAAGTTTGTGTTTACTGATGTTCTTAAAAAATTGGGAAGTGCTAAGTTTATATTAAGGTTTTTTACTTTCATGAAATCAATTTTGACGAGACGAAGCAAAGCTTTCTCACATATGTGTAGGAAAAGTAATTACATTAAATGTGTTAACTAAATGAAGTATTACAATGCATGAATATATTACAAGATGAAAGCACTACTATTCCAATTACATAAATACCGGAATTGACAAAATCATACTTCGAAAATCAATGGAACCCTCTACCGTTTCGGTCATTAAGTAAAATCAACCCCTAGCATCTCCATTCAAGCGTACAAAGTGGCGCACAAATCTTCCAGACTCAGCTCTCGCCGATGTAGCCGAAGATCAAGGATCGGAAAATCCAGCATTAGCTGAACGATCCGCCCGTATCGGGAGCCTTCCTAATAGAATTAGCTCTCAAAATTATTAAAAGCCAGTCGGGAGTCGGTCGAGCGATTAATCCCTCCTGAATCGCCTGAGAACTTTCTCCGCCCTAAATATTATTAATCCCCCTCTCTGCTGAGCGGATTACCCGGTAATTCCGGGCGCAACGCGCATGCAGATGTATCCAAAGATCGGGAGAGAGAACGGGAGCATAATCAAAGTCAAGCGAGAGAGATTACGCAGTGCGCAGCTACCGCTGATGTACACGCGCAGCGTCATATGGCCGTAAGTAAATTGGCTCGTAAAACCGAATCCTCTCCGGCTGGCGCACGGCTACGCCGAAGTTTGAATTTCTGCAGCGATGATTCGGCCTTACTTACCGAAGATTATCAATACCGAACGAGATGATTGCCCTAATTATGTGCTGATTATTGGGAGCATTTGATGGAAAGTTGGTTCAGGAGTATTTGGGTAGCGGGGATATGTCGATTTGGACTTTGGGATGCTGATGAGTAAATCGATTAGGGTTCAAGTTTTGAAGAAGGGATTAGAACTTTGATGCTCGACAATTTATGTTGTAACGGAACGAATTACAATTTATAGGATACGGTTGGATTAGGCATAAATTTTTATTTTACTGCGCGCTAAGAAATTTTTTCTTCTGTAATCACGTTTACGTTGCCATCAATGTAAATTAATAGCGTTGTCATTCAATTTCAGACAGTGCCCGTGTTTAATCACAAGGAGACTACAAACAGCGTTGATTTCACCCTAAGCGAAATTGAGCTATAAAAGTAAATCAGGGTAAACGACTATAAGAGCTAAGCTATTTGAGCCTACAGCGTAATTGTTACTTTTAAGGTTGCTGTACTCTAATGTGACATTATAACGTTTGCGTTAAATAATACGATAAAGTTTTAAGATAATTAAAGTTGAATTGTTGATTCTGTTAATGCTGTTACAGAATTATTAGAATTCAAATTACGTAAATGGTTAGATGCATTAGATGCAGTACAACTGTAAATGTACAACAAATCTCAAATGTAAGTCAACGTATGTATTTATTGTAAGTCAATAATAAAGTAGAGACATTATAAATAGTTATGACCTTAATGTATTTTCTAAGAATGAATTTTGAAGTAAATTGTGTCTGCAAAAAATAAACGAATAATTTTATAATTACAACTTTGTGTATCATCTGTTAAAATATTCAAAAGTCAGGAAAACCGATAAAAATCAATAAATGAAAAAATAATAAATTGCGATCAATCTCTCAATAATACAAACACTCGAGGAAATTTTAAAATTTCAAGAAATCGTTCGTTCGCAGCCGACACCAGAGAGTGTATACATCAGGGCCAAAACGATCTCGGAAAGAAAAGCCTCTCGCCTCGCACTTTAAGCCGTCGTCGTCTTTTCTCTCCTTTCAAGGTGTCAGGGCGAGGCGATCGCGCACGCAAGTGGCATTTTCCGCACGGGCGCGCTCGCTCGCGCGATAACGGCGCTGGATTATTGAATTATTGAGAAAGGGAGAGGAGGGGTAGAGAAAGATAGAAAGAGAGAGAGAGAGAGAGTCGTCGGGGGTGTGCAGTGAGCGAGCCCATAAATCGAGCTGCGCGTGCCTTTTTCAGGGTGAAGAGATGATTCATGCGCGCGCGCGCGTTAGCGAGGATTTTTTCATACCAGTGGCGCGTGATGAGGGGTATTTTTTCGCGTGCGCAGTGTCGAGGCAGGGACTTGTTGGTGTTGGGATGGGGTTGATGATTTTTCGAGCGAAACCGTGAAAACCGATGTGCTTTTGTTGTATTTTGATATAAAGAATTATGACAATATTTACAGCTTCTACAGGGCTTAAATATCATTTCCTGTATACCTTTATTCTGCTAAGTTTAATTTTATCAATTTCTTAATTAGTTTATATCTTAATAAAAATTAGATAGGGTGTTATAGTTTTTTTCAATGCAAATGTTTACGTTATTTCTTTTGAGAGGAAGCGACTAATAATGTAGAAAAATACAATAAAAATAATGGTACTTCGTATACATCACAATTTGTACGTATTAAATGCGTAATTTAAAAAAGGAGAACGTAAACAAATGAGAATGTTTTTTTCTTCCAAGTAATGAAGCACACCACAATTGATGAGACGAGCCGGGAACGTTTTGAATTATGGAAACTTTATGTAGCGGGAAAATCGAGAGTCAAAAGTCCCTCGTAATTCATGATATAATAATGTGAATTATTTTCTTGCAGAGGGAGAGAAAGAGAAGAGGGAGCTGACTCACACTTGACTGAAGTGGAAACAATTGACGCTAGCTCTCGTCATCGTTGTCGTCGTCGTCGTCGTTGTGAGTCAACTTAACGAGAAATCGCTGTGAATGTTGCTCGCGCGACGCTGAGTAAACCAGGGTATTTATAATTGGGACTAGGTCCGCGCGTTCGGATGCAAAAATCAATTACTGTTCTTCACAAATAGAAAATTTACCCAAGATGCATTTTCAGCTTTGCTGTTATTTTTTATATTTTTGTATTTTTATTTATAAAATTAAATTTTTTATATTTTTATTTAAATTTTCAATTTTATTTATATTTAATAAGGAATACTATTTTTATTTACTGTATTATTCTTTCAATGTTCTTATACTTACGTTGATTTTTTATTACACCTTTTCGTAAATTAATTACAATTATTTTTCAATGTTCTACGATTTTCATTTCATTTTATTTTGCATAAATAAATAATTTAATTACGTCGTAACCCCCTACATAATTAATATTTTTATTAAAAAAAATACCCTGACAAAGAGGCGTTTGCCAATTTTACAAAAGCCAAAAAATTCTTAGATGCTTGCCGACGGTGGTGGTAAACAATAACCTTAAACGTAACGTAACCGTCCAGCATAAGTAGATTGAAAAACTAAAGCCCGCCAAGAAAGAAAAAGAAAGAAAGAGATAGAGAGTGAGAGAGAGAGAGAGAGAGAGAGAGAGAGAGAGAGAGAGAGTGTGTGAGAGAGAGAAAGAGAGAGAAAGAGAGAGAGATATGGAAGGGGGCAAAAAAGAAACGCTCACGCTTGCCTCGTAAACGTATTCATAACGCGCGGCGGCGATATCCCGAGCGTTCCCCTTTAACGGGCGAGAAAGGCAGCGACCTCTCTCTGGTCGCGCTTGCGCGACCTATAATGTCCCCCTTTTATGCGCAGCGCTGAGTCGCCAGGGATCGTGAATTTCGAGCTTTTTTCGGTCTAAGAGCGCCGACTTTAAGCGAGACCCGAGCAGGCGCGACTACCTTTAAGGTGCTGCAAACGTACGTGGGCTGGGGGTAGTGTAATTTACCTGTAGGTTGTTTGGTTGAAGCTATAGTGAAAATATTTGGATGAATATTTAGCAAATATTTAGAAAAGATTTTTTTACTGGAACCGATTTTAATGCAGGTAGAAATTTGATGTTGACTATTCCAGATCATGAAATGGCTATTTTTGGCCATTTTCTACTTTGTAAAGTTACCAACTCGCCGTTAACTGGTTATTAGACGAAATCATTTCTACCAAGGCTATACTCGAACACGCTGTAATCCACAGTTAAAAATTATTTATTATTTTATTCCAAATTAACTTGGCTTTGTTACCGAACATAATTACAAAAATGAAAAAAATAGCTCATAGCATAACTACAAAAAAACCAGCCTTTCCGTCTTGCACCGCCAAACCCAGAAATCCCTCGCCATCGTCTGGGCTTACTATTACCGCTAATAGTGGGCACACTGAGCGCGTATTTTTACAGCTCGCCGCGCGCATCCTCCTGTAAACACTCGGCGAGAAAAAGGAGCGGCCGCTTGTTAGCTCGTGTTTTCGCAGGCCTTGTTTGCCCGACTGTCTCCGCGAGCACTTCCGGTCGTTCTATATTGCGATTAATTAACGTCACCCTCGTCTCCTTGCGCCGCGAGGAAGGGGCGGAGAGTGAATTGTTAATCGTCCGCTTCGCGGAGTTTAATTTTGATTAGTGGAAGCGAGAGATGTTCGGATGAGTAGTGAACATTTTGACAGCCGGAATTAAATATAATTCCATCGTGAGGCGTTTTGTGGTTGTCGACCGTAGATTTATTTGGTTCTTTTTTAGAGCTTCGATTTGAGAAGTAGAGCAGGTCAAGTCCTATCTTTATCTGGGTAACTATTTTGGCTATAAATTTTCGTTTTGTTGTTCAAATTTAATTGATGCTAAAAGTAAAGTCTTTTAGAATTGTCGAATTTACAAATTCGTTTTTTTGCGTTAGCAAGTCAAAAAGATAGTAATTAGAGGCGTAATATTTAAACAATTAAATTAAAAGAATAAGTAATTTTGATGGCTAGCAAAAACCAAACTTCAACATCGAATTATAAATTTGATGAACAAGAAAAATTATCAATATGCTTGTTATAAATAATCTTCGATTAAAAATCATTATTCCTATTAAAAAGATCTAATAAAAACGGATACAGCTAATGAAAAAGCTGGTTTCATCGGATCATCATAGTCATCTATGAATTCCTCATCATTGAGATTATTTAAAAAATGCAAGATATTATTCATTCTAGTAGCTGCAATTGAATATCTACAGCACATCCGCCAGTTCCATATATATACCTTATAACTATTTTAAGTCATCCTACGCTTATAATCATGACCAGTTAACAACCGCAATATCCGCGCGTGAACGTCTCTGTCATTCATAGCGTCGATCGGTCACGGATTTTATTTTTTCTATATGATGAAAGCAGGAGTAACGCCCGAAAATCTTTCAATTAGATTTGACTAACCCACCATGTATACGGATGTGCTCGAGTCGCTGAACGAGCGGGAAACCACCACTAATGGATTATGCGCTGGCGCGCAACGGGCATTTTAATCTTAAATGAAATATAATAATGATGCAAGAGTGAGTGAGTGAAAGAGAGAGAGAGAGAGAGAGAGAGAGAGAGAGAGATTCCGTTTACAGTAGTAGTGTGCGGATGAGCATTCAGAGAATTAGAATGTCCGGAGCTTTTGTGAGCGACCGATGCAATATTAAGAGGATTGGTTTGAAATTGTAGCGGACTGGACGGTGTTTTAGCGCTGAATAATGCATAAAGATATACGGGGAAATAGCTTTATCGTGATGGGTCCGCAGAAATTCACGTGGAGAGCTGAGATAGTTCGTGTTAACAATTGAAATTTTATTGTTATTAATTTTTATGATTTGAAACAAGATTAGAAATGATAACTATTTTAAATGGATAAATTTCTACCAGGGAAAATATTTAAAAAAAAATCAAGATTACAAATTTAGTAAAGTAAGATTTAAATAATTTTATTTGCACAATATGAGATATTCCACCAAACCCAACGTATAATTTTCCTTAACTTCAACAATTACGTCATACCTTTAAAATACTTTACAATTTATTTACATTTCATCTAACGCCACCGCTACTCGCTCACCAAACAAACCAAACACAAAAAACCCAACCGAACCACCGCGTGAACCAGGCTCTCTCAGGGGTGAAATTCAATGTCAAAATGAAGACCCCCGTGCCTCGACACAAAGCGCCGCACAACCCGATCCCGCTCAAAGCGCATTTAAAATATTCGGGGCTATCAATTTGTACACAGGGGCGTCCAATAAAAAGATCTTCGCCCCTCCTAACATCTGGACCATTAATCGCAGTAGCGGCGCGCCAGTCCCGGCAGCCCTGCTACAGCTCTGCGGCCCATAAATCCCGACCCCCTCCCCCCCTCTTTGGATTAGGCGCGCCGCGCTATATACCGGATAGAGTGCGAGGCGCGCGCGCTGTATAGTCTGTCGCGCGTGTAATTGGCAGATGACGAAAGCCGGCCCGAGATATGGCCGCAGGGGGTTGCGCTTCGTGATGGCGAATGAAGCTGCAACGTTTAAGGACTGGCGAGCTTTGGGAAATTTGTGAGTAGGGGCTTTTGGAAGTGGATTTGAGTGATTTTTTGGGGGGGATGCGGTGATATTGGGTTAATTGAGGAAAGGTGTTGGAAACGTAATTTTTTCAAGTGATATTTTTTACGGAAAGAGTCTTTTAGGGATCTTAATAATATGTAATTACGAATTCATATATACATATTTAAATTAGTGTCATTTCTTCTAATTTTGTATTCCATTAACCTATACTTGAATAACCCTGGTCGAAATTTAACCATTTAAAATAGCTGAAGGCCAAGAAATAGATAGTTTTTACCTATTTTCTATCCTACAAAATATTAACTAGCTATATAATAAAATCCATTTCCACCATGGAATATATCGTCTATTATAAGACTAAATTTTTATGAAAAATTATTATCAAATTTTGTTTAGTTCTACTAATTACGTTAAATAGTTTCGCATTGAATAAACGAGCTTATCACCTAAACAAGTTTGATGATTGTATCACATTCGACAACTTAACCAAAAAATATTTTTTCAGCCTCAAGCCCAAACCATATCAAAACCATCAACCACCTCCACCGTACCCACGCTCAAAAATCCAGCTCGACGGCGTAAAAAGCAGCGATTCCCCCTGGATTTATAGCCCAGAGCCCACGAGGTTAGTGCAGCCGCATATAAAGACGGTCCTTGGCTTTTATTGTGCATAACGCGGCGAAGAGGAGCGAGAGGAGAAGCGCTTTTTGGTGGAACGTTTATCGCGGGAATGCGCTGATTCACGATGGCTCGCGCGTCACCTGTTAGCGGTCGCTCGCGCTAGCCAGACGTAGATGAATGGCCTTCTCGCGCGTCTCTTTTTAAAAGGGGCTTTATGGATTTGATTTTTTTCAAAGATTGAAAGACAGGAGGGATTGACTTTTATTTCGGGCTGTATTGATTGTTGATTGATGCGATCGAGAGTCGATCGTTATCGTTGATAGCAAGGGTGGTAAGCTTTTTAATAGTAGTCTGAGTGAGGTTTGATAGGGAATTGATTGTTTTTATTAGCTGAGAAGAATATATAAGGTCTGATAACTTAAATTTCGTTAAGGTCTAATTTAAGGATTAATTAAGAGCTGTATATATGAATAATTGGATAATATAAAGTTATTACCCAATTACTGCCTACTTTATTTTCTATTTGCCTATAATAAAATTCACAGTAGTAACGCTTAAACCCCACCCCCGCGCTCGTAAAATTCACTAAAAAAATCCAACATAATTCATTACAACAAATGAATGATTCTCCGGCACTCAAAAATTTTCTCCAGAACTTCAAACGAGTGGCCGCCGCCGTAATAAAAACATTACGTCCCAGCGCGCCATATCATAAACCCAGCTGGGAAGCGTCTCCATATAAAAAGCCCATGAAAGCGCATAATAAAAGGAAAATCAAATTTACGAGGCCACTTCCATATAGCCGCGGTCCCGTAAAATCCTCGCGCCAGCTCGCGGCCGCCTGTTACCTATACACACTCACACGCAGCTCTGCAATCGCGGCGCAGCCCCGACGCTTCGCGCCGAGAACAGAAGGGACTAGACGTGCGCCCGAGCGAGAAGGGAAATCCAATTGTAATTAGTGTTTGGTCGCGCTGCCGCCGATAACGATGCCTCCGCCGCCAAGCGAGCGGCAACGAAAACGAGATCCGATCACGCGAACGCGCTTCGGACTTTGAGGTCCGCTGCGATGCCGAGCGATAACGCGGGCGTGCACGGACGAGCTGATTAGAGAGAGAGAGAGAGGAGTGGAGAACTGATTTTTCGTGTGGGAGGGAGGTTGTTAGGTAATGGGTGTTTTCACGCGCGCTTTTTTTTTCTTGAGATTGGATTTGAGGGTTGGGGTGGAGGGTGTTGTTCGGTTGAGGAATTTTTTCGACGGGTGATGATATCTGGGTTTTGATTTTTCTTTTATGGTATTTTAGTATGAGTTCTGGTTTTTTTTGAGGTCTATTAATAATAAGCCATTCTTATGTTTATAGATTTATTTATCTTTGGTATTCTTTTATTTCGTGTGTTGTTTACTGTTGGTTTGAAAGAGAAAGTGAGGGAGAGATAGATGAATTTATTTATTTTATATCGTATTTTACAATAATTACAGATCAATCAAAATATTAATATTAAATTATATTACGGTTGTTAGCTAGGAATCAATCTAGAAATTAACCAGATCGTCTAAAATTATTGGTTGAGGATCAGCTAAGATCTAGTTAAGCTTTTTATTAGATTTTATTAACAAAAGCTACTTAAAGAAAAAAAAATTTTATTTAAAGTTTACATGCCTACATAAAAAACATAAGTATACTTATTTTTTTTATTAGTTGCGATACATCGAGTATCGGTTGTCGAAGTTAGTCCAATATAATTGAATATTTTACCAACAATATATCGCCACGAATCCAATATATATATCGCATATTTTATATAAAAATTATGTATAAAAATATATATGTCCTGTGGCGATATCTTAACGTAACATTAAATTATATTAGATTTATAAGGAAATAGTTTCCCGATATATTACCTTAAAGCATTTCAGATATTTAGGAAATGGTACAATTCGTAAATAAATGTTGTGCACTGCCACTTCAAGCCTTTATAATGAATAAAATTTCGCCCACAGCCGTATCCACATACCCGACGCGCATTTGCAAGCCAAATCCATGTAACTAATTCGCGGGCAAACACAGGTATGATGTAATATATCGGCAGGATAAATCCTGAACTTTCATAACCCTCTATAGGATCTCCGCCTCTTAAATTTTCTTAATGCTCCGCCGCGCATTTATTACCGCCTGGCCAACCGAGATTCTGAACCTCTTGTCCGGCTTTCCCTAGATCGGACGCGATTTTCTGTCGAGAATGGAATTGCTTGCATTTTTGGATTTCATCCGTACGTTATCTACTGAGGAATTATTTGGAAATTGTTATCAAGAAATGGAACTGTTTCACCTTTAATTATCAAAAAGAATATTCACCCCTTTTTGATTTTACGTAAATAATAACTATATAAGAACCCCTTAAAAGCTCGATTACTAATCTCAAACAAATTTTAACGAGATTCCTTACAAAACGCTCTAATAAAAAGTTAAACAGATAAAAGAAACACGACGTGCAGTATAGTACTTTCAGCCCTCAAAGATCCTGCGTCTTTTGTTCATTCGACACAGCGCTAAGAGGATTAGTGCGTCCTCTCCCTCTCTCCTTCTCTGAAAAGGCTAGCTGCAATAGCTTCAGCGTCGCGAGTCTCTTCACCTCCTCTGCGTCGACTTTCTTCGGGGAACGGATCCGCGAACTTTCCGCGTTGCTTCCTGCAAGATTTTGTTCGCGCAGGACAATGTGCAGGGACAATGAGAAAAGTCAAGATGCGCAATGCCGGCAAAGAGGAAAAGAGCTACCGGCGTCTCGTCTGTCCTAATAGAAGCGCGACGTAATGAGACAGAGGCTCGCTGTCTTTGCCGGAGTTAAAGATTGATTTTTAGTCGAATCGAAATAGAATCTTGATGTAAGAGAGCAAGGAAAAGCTCTTATTCGCGAATTACAATTTTTGATGGATTATTCATGAATTAATTGCATGCAGCCTTAGCAGCCGATGAATAACAGAAGAAGTCACTTACACTACTGGAACGCTGCCTGTCCGCATTATACACAACGAAAAGTAGCTGAACGTAACTACAGACTAACCCAGCTGAACGGCCCGTGAACTTTCTCAGATTCCTTCCTCCGAATCCTCACACGCAATCAATCCTCAATTACGAATTTCGCGCGCGCGCAAAACACATACATTTAACCCTCCAAGTATCACAAGTAGGTCACCAAGTCCTCCTCTCTCCCACTCTGTCATTTCGAAGGGCTAGAGAGCCGCGAGCTTACTTCATTAGCTAGCGGCGCTTCGATTTGCCTTTGCCACGGCTGCTTCATTAGGCCACGCGCGCCTTCTAGTTACCTGCGCCGCTCTCGCGCAGCCGCCTCTATTACAGGTGCCGAGTTTGCTCTTCTCGCGTTGCCCGAACGTGTATACCTACATGTGCGCAAGCGCCGTTGGTTTTACTTTGATTCGGGGACAGCTGCGTGTTGGTTCTAACGAGGATCTTAGGTGCGGTGTTTAATTTTGAAATGTTTGAGGAGGTTGTTTGATGTGAGTATTGCCGAAGAGAGATTATTGATATTGATTCGAATATGTAGAATTGGATATTGTTGACATCACTGTAATGTTGAAAAGTAATTTGATTCTATCGGGGTATTTCTGAATTAATTTGATAATTACAAACCAGTTACTCTCATTGAATTTTACAAATTTAAAAATAATTTATACTCTAGCATTTATTTCTTTAAAAGTTACTTTAGCAATACAAGCGGAAAGTATTACTTCACCTGTATTCAAATTTCTCCTTCCTATCCTCACAATACGTATCTAAACCGTGAACCATACCGGATATAAATATACAAGAACGTTTACCTGACTATAAAAAAATTATTTTTTCAAAAATACAAGTTGGCAAAAGCAAAAATCGCACGAGCACGAACCACTTTTTCGTAAGCTTGCGCGCGTCTTTTCCAGTCTTCTTTCTAGCGCATCGACCGCGCGCGACTAAGTGGCAGAAGAAAGGCAGAAGAAGCGACGCGGCGGCTTGTTACGTGCACCGATGGCCTTCTTTCTTCACTTTTTAGCCTGCTCCTCTCGAGAGAAGCCGAGCGTCAGCCATTTTTCGGTTTATTGTCAGTGGCGCCGTTCTAACAGTTTCGTAACATTTTGTCGAGCGTGTCTGATCGCGTAAATACGGGTTGAAGTACGTTAACGAATATTTTACAATGCTTTTTTTATTTTAGTAATATTGAATTGTTAGGCATAATATGGTTTAGATCATAGAAAACAATAAATACAGCCTTAGTGGAAAATTGAATGCGCAAAATGGATAAATGGCTTGTTTCTATCGGGTTACGATGGATTAAATCATTTTATATGCATCATTGTCTGACCTCAAAACCGAGAACAAAATTATATTTAATATTAATACAGAAAATTTATATAATTAAAATAGTATATTTCTATAGTAGTTATTATACATTCAGATGCATCAATATATTGATTGCTTATAAATTATTATTACTATTCGAATTTAATAATAAACCTTTTTTAGTACTTATTTACGAGTTACTAAATAACTAGTATGCTGTTAATTTAAAAAGGAGTAATAAAATCGTAGTTTACAAATGTATCAAAATGATTGTAAAGAGTATTTATATTTTTAAGTCAATTTCAAGTCAAATTAATTGAATGATTCACAAAAAAAATTCATTTTTAAAATTGCGTTATGCAGTACTTATATTCATCATTTTATGAAAAATGTTGCGATATATCTTTAAAGTTATCTTTTAAAACTTACCAACTTACGCACCATTAAGCAATATTTTAAAACTCACCTGAAACAAAAAAAAAGAGAACCATTAAAAATGCTTTTCTCTATCAACTATATAATAAATTTAATAAAACAAAAGCACCTGTTCCAAACACTCCAAAAAAAAAAAAAAAAAAACAAGATTCATAATGTACCACCTACAATTTGTCCATTTACCAAAACCAAAAACATCGACTATCCAGCTCCAAAATAATTCCTTCCAAAAGGTCATTCATTCAAGCTCGCTCGCGATCCAATCAATTCCTACCTGTCGCACGGACATTCGATAAAGCGACTAAACAACTTCCTAAAAATAACTGCCCCATCCGCTCTAACTCTATTTCAAGCCTTTTTTTCCAACCGCCACAAGCTCGTCGCTCGATATCCGTGGAGCTGGCGCCGGCGCGCCGTCGATTGCGTTCGAACACAAAGAGGACCAGGCTTTTAAGCTCTCTCTCTCTCTCTCTGCCTCCACCCCCTGGTGCGTGTATCGCGAAATTTCGGACAACACATAGAATTAACGCGATGACGCGAACGCGCCGTGTCGTCCGGCTCGATTTTAATGAAGCCAAGCGCGAGCTGTAGTCTCGGCGCGCGCGGCTGCCAGGATGAAATAAGCTTTAGTGCGCTGTAAAAGTTGTTGCGCCTTTTTTACGGGGGTGAATGGAACGCGGGGGTTTCTGTTGGCGCGAAGTAGGACGTTTGACGATTTCATTGCGATGGAAATTTTCCGTGAAATTTTAATTGGAATTAACGGATGGATGGTTGAGGGATGGTTGTTTCGTTGAAAAAAGATTATTTTTATGTGAATGTTATAATTTAATTGATTTTTTTTAAATATTATTAAACAATGCTAAAAATTTCATTAAAAAAACCATTTATTACTTAATCAAACCTAAAACTGTAAATATTACTTTCTAATCGCACTCTAGGCCCGCGACAATACAGCTCCAAAATCTTCATTACAACAGTAATTTTCAGCCAATTTAAACAAATAAAGGGAAAATGAAAATGAGAGACGCAGATGCAAAGATCAAAAATAGCAGACACAAACTATACTTCGCTTTATGCATTGCTCCCTGGGCCCTTTCTCGCTTGTCGCGCGCGTATCAGCTTATGCACCTGGGTATATGTACCCCCCAGATGCAGTGCTATGACGACGAAGACGACGCCCCGTCGTCTCGGCCTTGTCGTCGTCTTTTAACCATGGAAAAAAGGAGAGAAAAGCGCATAGAAGCTATGGCAGGCGCCCTGCGGTGCGCCGCTGAAAGATTCACGTTCAATATTTCTCAATTCAGCAACATTCTTTTATTGTTATTCTTGGAAGTCTTTTTGGTAGAAAGTCAGTCTGTCAGAAAAAGCGTATGTGTGAATTTGATATGAGGTAATTTAAAGCAGGAATGAATAGTTTTTAATTAGCAACTTCTGCAGTATTTTTATAATAATTATCGAGTGCCGTATTTAAACTTGTTTTACAAATATTTTGCATTCTATTGGATCTTGTTCTACCGCACGGTATTGAGTTACATCAACTCATATTATTTACCACAAATTAAAATTGTTATTATATTCCTCTTTATAAATATACTAATTGAAAAGTTGAAGTTTCATATTATTTTACAAATTAAAAAAAAAAACACAAAATAAAATTCCAATTAATTAATTTTATTCAAGAATATAAAACCGCATTCTCCGTTAAAATCTAAAATGGAAATCAAGAATTAAAGAAGTGAGAGCAACGCGACATGCGCGAGTTATATGACAACCTAATTTGTGCGCCAGGCCAATTGTCGGGCGGAGGCGCCAACCGCGACGGTGGTTTCGTTACGCGGTGAAATTGACACTCCCGGGGAGAAAGAGAGAGCGAGACGGACAGATGGTTTATTGGGGCTTTGGAAAAGGCACGGCCACTTAGAGACCAGGGTACGAAAGCTGGATAATGGATGGTTTGGAAGAGAACACGGAGAGGGAGAGAGAGGGAAGGGGCCGAGCGCGCGTATAAGCCAATTCATTGAAATTTGTGAGCGTGGAATTTCATGCTCGGTACGCGTGAAAATGTTGAGGCTGATTGTGTTTTAATATTAGTCCTTTGCAAATTTTATTGAAACGCGTGGCCGTTAGTTATTTTTGAATGTGGACATGTAGTAAAGAATTTTTTTCTTTTTAAAATGTTTAAATAAAATAAAATAAAATATATAAAATATTTAATTTTTTATGTGAATGCAGCATAATACATACACAAAAAGTGTGCATCGAAAAGTCTCCGCAAGAGAAATGCCAAAATGATTTATTTTAACAAAAATTTTTCGATGCTATACTGAGATTTATTATATTAAAATATTTGAATTATTTAAACTTTTCATAAATATGATTTTTATAATACAAGGTATAAATGTAGAGAAATTTCAATCATTCCAAATTAAAAGATATTCGATCTACAACACAACGCTATATCACGGTATCTGCAACATCTTAATATAACTGTATGCACATCAGTAATCATAAATACAAAAGCTTTTCAAAAAGCACCACTACCAGCAACCACCTAAAAAAGCAGTAAATCTCACACCTAAACCAAACAAAAGCTCTATTCAAATTGCTTTCCCGTAAACTTATCCTCTCGATCTTTCCCTCTATTCTCATGGCTTCCGCAATCGAATCGAAACACGAACTAAACACGAGGAGTGATAGACTCGGGAACGGTAGTTTTGCAGTTCCATCTGCGTACCCCCTGCGGCTTCCCCTAATTTTAGCTTTTCGGGCGAAAAATTTATATCGTTGCTGCAGCGGCGCCGTCAAAAGCGCAGTTGGCAGGGAAATCTGACACCGATGCCGCCAATTTCGCTGCGCCGTCTGTCGCCTTTGAAGTGGCCTCGTTGAGTTTCGAATGCAGGGTATCGCTTTACACTGAAATGAGGGCTTTCAGTTTCCGGAAGGTGCGAAAGCGATTATTATTGTCCGGGCGCGCATGATTTTTACGAAATGTGATCGGAGAGCTTTGGAAAAGAGGCTGCGTTTTACGGGTTGTAGAGTAAAAAGCGAAAAGGCTTTCGGTCTTTAAAGTTGAGAGCTTCCGAATCGGATTGTTTTATTTTATTAGAATAGTATTAAAAAAAGTATTTTATGTTCTCTGAGACTATAACATTCAAAATTTATGATATATCAAGGTACTTTTTAAAACGGAATTTAGTTCTAAGATGGAACTACTTTTTTATTAATACGCTGATCCCAAATAAATAAAACTATTACTAAAATATTATTCCTTTAGTTTACTTGAAATTTTCGATAAGATTAATTTTTAATACATGTATATATTCAAAAAACAGTTTTACTGTAAAAAATGGAAAATAATCTATAATGATAGATTTATAAAAGATTAATTTTATAGCTCACCAGTTAATCATATTTTGTATTAAAAAGGACAGCTAAAATTTTTCTCTTCGTTTCGATCATTTTTTAAATAAAATTAAAAGTAAAAGAGATAAAGTAACTTTTTTAAATTTCTCTTCATAGCAAAACTTAAATAATTCGGTTAAAGTTAGTTCAACCTATAAAACGAAGCAAGTTATAGCGCCAACTATTCTTTTACTACAAAAGGAAAGCTAATAAAACTCTGTTATAACACAAAGTAAAAATTAAAAAATGAAAGTATTTTTTGTAGATATCTTTTATTAATGAAGAATTTATGGCTCAATAATTTTTACAGTAACGTAATTATTAATAAAATATATAAAATATATCGATTTATTTGTATCTCATTATTATTTGCAAAATATTCAAATAATATTTTAAACTGTTTAATGTCTGTATAGTTTTTTAAAATATTCAACAAGTTTTTATAATAAATAAAAAAAAATATGTATAAAACACTAAGACGATTTCTAAAAGGCATCCGGAAGCTATTTACCAGCCTCTAAATAGCCGTATATTTGCCGAAATAACCTTCAAATTGAATCACCTTCAAATGAAAGCTTCTTGCCATTATATGAGGGCCAGGGGCCATATTTTCCTCTCAAGTGGCTCCCTGAGCATACACAGAGGCGCACAAAAATAAATCAACCCGCGGACGAACAAGAGAGCAGCCCGACAAAAAGGACCCGTACGAGCTACACACGGTGTTGTGCAGTGTGTGCTGCGTGCGCGTGCGCGTGTTGTGTCTGTGTGTGTGTAAATCCTTCACCGAGCGACGATTATTTCGTCTTTTTCAATCCGGCGGAGGAAAATTTCCCATCAGCGGGCCAGTACATTGGCTTTTTCACCTATCTCTTTCCATCTCTCAAGCCGAGCAACAATATAAAACGAATAATGGAAAATTTATCGCTGCTGCCCGGATCGACGGGGCCAATTTTGCGCCACCGTCCTCTGGCCATTAGTCTGACTTTTTTTCTTTCCCTCTCTTTTGACTCTCTCTCTCTCTCTCCCTCTCACTCTCTTCCTCACTATCTTTCTATCGCTCTCCCTTTTTCTCTATCTCACTCACTCTCTCTCGCTCGCACACACTCTCCTCATATCTCTTTTAAGAATCCCTTTTTGAGATATAGAGAAAGATAGATTCGTCTCATTTTTGTAATAATAAAGACTCGAAAATCAAAGGGAGATACTGAGCAGAAAAAATTAAACAAAGAGATAGCAAAGAGAAACTTTTTACTGGCTTGAGCAAAGAGATATAATGGCATTATATCGAGGCATATGTGAAGATAATTTATAGAAAAAAAATTTTTTTTTGATAGTTTCGGATAAAAAGAGCAATTTATTTCATGGTTCTATCACAATTTATATAATTTAAATTTTGCACAAAAGTTATATTAATAATAAAAATTAGTTTCTCTCTTTTTTCGTAAAAATTTATAGTGATACTGCGATAATGAGGTATTACTTAAGTTGGGAGTACAAGATGCGATTAATCTAATCTACTTATTCGGTGGTTTAATGTATGATCTAGAAAATAATATAGAAAGTTCAACTTTTACATTAGGATCGTTATTGCGAACAGAGGAAACCACTGGTGTATATAAAAACTACTGTTTATGAGAATGTTATATTTTTACAAGAAATTTTTCAACCGACGTGAACAAGAAAAGCCATGTAAATCTCCTTCTGGTTTCTTGTTCTAGATGAAACTTGTTCATAACATTCCTTTTAATCAACGAATTTTTAAATCATTATTTTCTTTTCATTTTTACAAAAATATCAAACTCTACTTTCTCATATTTTTGTTACTGTTTTTAATTAAATTTCAGCATTTATATTTTTCATAATTTAGTTGCAGGTATTTTCCTCTTTCCGTTGACCCAATTTTAGTTCTGTTCATAATAGATATCTCGGCAATGCATAATTAATTTAACATTTTAAATAGAAAAACATTAATGTAAGACAATTAATCTTATCAATTATATCATAAGATATAAAAAAAATTCTATAAAATTTAATAAAATCTCTATATATAATCGTTAGTAATTAGTATTATGATAATAATTCACTTATAGATAAAGTTAAAAACAATACATCTTTCTTATAAGGTACTTTATACAGTATTACTTCATTCTCAATGAATCATTCATAAAAGTTTCGTAAAACATACGAATTATTTAAACTAAAGGCACTGACCCCGAAACCCATCCTCTCATCTCAAAGCGCAATCTTTTAATATTTATTCAGGAAAATTAATTCTTTTGCGCGTGTCGAATAGCAAGACTAGGCTCTTTCTCTCCCCCCGCGAACTCAGTTTATACACACCCACACAGCGAGCCATACGTACCCGCCGGCAGGCTCGCAAAGGCCCGCCAGCTCGAGTGAAGTGGCTCGCAAACTCAATTTTGGCGCGTCGTAGCGCGCGAATTTATCGCCGGAAGTTCGTCGAACGATTCGGAGAGCGAGCGAGCGAGTGAGAGAGTGCTAGCTGTACGCCAAGTAGAAGAAGAAGTTGGACGTCTCTCGGCGCTCGCGCGCGAGAGCTCGCAAGCGCGAGTTTATTAAAGTCCCGGGGAAGGAGTGCGAGAGAGTGGCTGAGAAAGAGAGAGAGAGGGGGGGGAGGAGAGAGATGAATAGCGCACAGATATACCCTACACCTGTAGTTACTCACTTGACTTTGATGAATTTGTCTTGGCGAGGTGAAGCAAGCCGAGCAGTTCGCGCTTTAAACGGAAAATGGGCTCTCTCTCTCGCACTTGCCGCGACTCGAGCGCCGCGTCGAGTTACTCTTTCTGGATATATAGAGTCGCGTAAAGGGGTTGCAGAGAAGTGAGGAGCTCTCCCGCGCGGGGGCTGTATATTTAAGAAAATTAGGATCTTCGCGACGCGGGGGCAGGTGGAGTTTTCTTTCTCGGAGCTACTCGCTGAATGTGGAAACCCGGTGGAATTTACAATTAGGAAGGATAAGAGCGGGAGTTCGGAAAGAGCGGCTAGCGCCTTTGGGCCGCACGCGCGCTCGGTTTTTCGTTGGGGCGAGAACGAGCGCTGCTTCCTGATTCGGAGTAGGCTCGTCCACTTTTTAGGAGTGGGTGGGAAGAAAAAAAAATTATTGCGAAGAGCTACTTTGCGAATGCTGAGGATCCGGAGTCGAGATGTGACTTGCTTTTAGGTCAGAGTGGGAGTGCATCCATTAGCAGGAATTATTTGTTAGTAAGAAAAGTAATTTATTTGTAGTTAATTAAGGATGTTTAAAAGTATTCAATTGATTTGGAGAAAAATCATGGAATAATGATTGACAATTATAAAAATTAAGAAGAGTCAAAAAAACTTACACCTTAGACTGGCTAAGCCATTTAATAAGGGCAAATTACGCCCGGCGCCATCAATTGTCAGGTGGTTTTAAGCGAAGCTTCGCGCAGCCCCAGATTCTCTAGGTCTTCGGGCTTCAATCATAATTAGCTTCCGATAGCATGCATCGATTAATTCGGCGCCTCGCCCTCTCATGCTTCTGCAGCACTTGCGATTAAAACCTACATACCGGCTGAATTTTTCTCTCTACCTCATCGAACATTAATTACATTTAACGGAACGAGGCCGAGGAATCCGATCTACATCGATCAGGCTGCGAGAATAAAGTAGCCGTTTTTTTGTCTGCCCGCTGAAGCGCGTTCGTCTTTATTTTTCACTGTTGTAAAAGTTTTCTATTTTGCTTGTTGGAATTTTTTTTAAGTTTAATAGTTCATTATTATGTTATTTAGATATATGTATTATAAAATGTTATAAGATTACTTGTTTCAAAAATCCATTGTTGCTAGAAGAGGAATAGTCTAAAATTAAGAGTTCTAAAATGAATAGGTGATAATAAAACAAACATTCATGAACACTTTCAAAGAATAATTTTAAGAGTACGTCCGAAAAATTATTTTATTATTTGTTTATAAATCCTACTATTTTATTTTATTTAATTAGATCTTTCACTATTATATTTAAGATTAAAACAAATATGGAACAGAACCAAGAAATGCGAAACTGTAATCCCATTGGTAGATTCAAAAGCTACTTGCGAGAATATTGAGCTTTAAACTTAGTATATTTAGTATTAGATTAATCAATACTAGTAATACATACTTTCATTATTAACACTCTTACCTTTATTAACATACCTATAAAAAAGAGCTACACTCTCCACAAAAAAGCAAATAAATCCAACAACATTATTAAATTCCACCTCAAAAAATCACCAAACCCAGAACTCCAAATTTTCATTAACCTCCAACGCCCTCTCCCACCTCCCCTCGATCAACCTGCGCGCACTCGCCAAATGTAAGGAACGCACATAACCAATTAAAAGCGCCCACGCGATTCCAGCCGCGCGCGCCCTTCGTGACCGGTTTTCGTGCGCGCCGGCCATTCCTCTCGGCGTAATTATGCGCGAGCGAGCTTAATGATGCGGGCGATCCGAGATCGCGGGAAACTGATCAAGCGCGCCGACGACGCCGCCGGCGATTTCTCTTTCAGAGTCTGCCTTTTTTCCCTTTATCGTTGCCTTTCGACTTTTGCTTTGGCTTTTTTTTCTCGGTCCGAGCTGTTTTTTTTTTAACGACGCATTGTCTGGATTTATTTTTGTACGAGTTAATCGGCCGTTTCAGAGAGTTATTAATGGATAGTTTTATTATTTATGTCTTGGACTTATGTCTTTTTTTTTATCGATTATTGTGATCGGATATTCATAAAGTTTTGGGGTATCGAGTCAGTTCTCAATTTCTTTTTTTAAACATAATTTTCAAAAAAAAATTTATTATGAGAATTGTATTTTAATGGCTTCTAGTGAAGTTATTTAATTTACAACTGCTTGCCAGCGCTTTAATTGACGTAATAAGCGCCTTCGAAATCGATTTCTTATCAACATTTTACGGGAACAGACTACTTGAAGGAATCGTCCGTAAAACGTCAAACATGTACGTTGATGTGACTACTTAATTAAGGAAAGCGCAGCGTGAAGCGAGACACGATTAGATCGAGAGGAAAGTTAAGAGCTGAGCATATCGTGCCATGAATATTGTTAATTTATTCGCACTTGGACGTGTTACAACTTAACTTAAATTTCTCCTCTCTCGCCTGATTAAGTCTTCAACTTAACGTAATAATATAATTTAATTAATTTTATAATTTAATTAAATAAATTAGATTTTTGTCGATACCTTTAGTGAAAAATAATTGGTAAACTAAAAAAGTAAAGAAAATATTAGTTCAGGAACAATCATTTAAATGTTTATCTTTTTAATATTTTATAATCATAGCACATACTAACATAATAAAGATACCTTTGATTCTAAAAATAAAAATAATTACTGAGTAGAAAATATTATTTAAAGTAGAGGAAATTTTTCTAGAATATTTTGCATAATTTACTATTAAATTTATCGTAATTTATCGTATAATAAAATTATCTACCTCATATCAACACTATCTAAAAATAAATATGAACCCCTCCCGAAAACAACAATCACCATCCAACGATTTTCTAACTCTAAATTCAAAACCAACGACGTCAGCCAATCAAGCACCGCGCGAGCAGGCCAACAGTCAGACCGCAGTCCGCTCGCCCCCGCAATACATACGTATACTATAGGCAAACGCGCTCCGGTGAAGTCTGCGCGCGCCGGGCGTATACGTGCGTGAATTTTAACTTGCGAGAGGGTGAGCTCACAGCTGCGCTCCCGCAGTCGGGACGCAGCCCGGTGGATTTGGTTATGAATGGCCGTGCGCTTCGAGGGAGGTACGAAAGGTTTTTCGGAAGACGGACGGTTTGGATATATATTTTGAGGGTGACTCGGGCTGAAATTTTGGGGTTGCGATGTTTCTTTGGATTTTTGGGAAGGATTAATGGCGATGGTCTTTTTTGAGATTGAGGTACTCGTAGAAACAGGAGATTGTTCATACAAAATTATAAGAAAAGATAAAATATTACTGTAAAGTATAAATATTTTCGATCAGATTTGTATACAGTTTATGTAGGATAATAGTTAAATGTTATTTTAACATAAATTAAACAATCAATTAAAACTTTAATTAACCCATTTCAGTGCAAGTGTTGTTATTACATGAGCTTTATGTTAAACCAGTAGCCACAAAATTAATATGTAATATTGTGCACGCAATAGCTTTGCAAGTGGCAGAATGATTTATGTCACATTTTGCAAATTGTTGCAGTAGCATTTATTTATTAAGTATAAAACTCATAAACGCATTGTACATTAACTGAGAAACAATCTAAAACGACGAAAACAAGCGGTAATTTGTTTTGGAAACAAGTTTAATACTCCGAGGTATGAAAGTCTCGTCCGCCATTATTAATTTATCGTCCAATAAAATTTCAAAAACGGCTAATATCAGCGTTCAGAGCTTTACGACTTGTTTTTATTTTTTTCATCCAACTTTATACGGCGCTCTAAATTTGACTTTTACTTCGCGGTGCAACTGATTTATGCTCATCCGGCAATACCTTTTTTATTTCGCCTTGTATATGCTAAATTTACCATGAACTTCAGCCACTGAAAGTTGCTCCTATTTTTGCTCCTATTTTTGCGGTCTAAATAGGGCCAGAGAGTTTACGCTGGGTTTTAAAAGTTTTTTCCCTCCGGCGTGTGACACGTGACCCGCGCAAGATTAAAGATGCTTGTGTATTTTGAAGCTCCGGGAAACTGAAATTTATAGCCCTCAGAGATTTGCCATAATTTAATTTTTACTACATTTTTTTTTTTTTTTAATTATATACTCTTTTTGAGACCCTAAAAGACTTAATTTTAAGAAATAATAAAGGTTATTTATAAAGATTCTTTATTAATTCTTTTAAAAATAATCTATAATTATTGATGTTGGGATCGGTATTACATTCAAAACTGTTTTCAAGTCCTTTTCCGATATTTAAAATCATAGATAATTCACATCTTAAATTTAATAAAAATATTTGCAACAAACAAAAACCCATTAGCCCATAACTGATACCGGAAATCCCAACTGTCTTCAATAATTACAGAAATAAATCACCTCCCTCATAACACTTTCCAAGCGCCATATAAGAAGACAAAAACAAGTCTGCGCACGCAGGCGCAACATCCTCGCCCCGCGCGCAGCGCAAACTCAATCATGGAGCCATAAGAAGATTTTCCAGCCGGTTCGCAGCCCATAAATAATAGCAATATGTGCGCCTCACGAGCTGCACAGCAAAAATTACGAACGATATCGTAATCCAGCAATTTGTTAAGTTTATAGCGACAAACGGCCCGAAATCCTTCACCTGATTTATCAGCTCGACCGGTCGGATTTACTCGCCGCGTCAAAATCGAGCCAGCCGCCCAGGTAGCAAAAGAGTTTATGAAGAGTCCATGTTGCTCGTAAATTGGCGCTGATCGCCTAATTGGCGTAGTCCTCGGCATTATAAACAAACGTTTGCGCGCGGCAAATTTAATTTCACGCCCGGGGATGATTGAAATTTTTTCCGCTGCTCGATTGAACACCAAGCAAAGCTCGGCGTGCGTGTTTGCGCGAGATGGACAGCCCCGGCGATTTCACGGTTGCGCTGCGGCGGTTTTTATTTTTATTTTCGTCGAGAATAAAAGTTTTTGTAGCCGTGTGCAGCTCGGAGTTTTATTTGTAATCAATTTTTCGTGTGCCGCGAGGCTGTTTCTTCGGGCTTCTTTCGCGGGATGGGTTTTCAATTTTTAAAAATTGTTTGCGCACAACGCGCGCAGCTCGCGTTTTAAAAGGGAAGCTCGCAAAGCCGAATTATAAACAAAAGCTCGCAAAGTCGGATTTGTAACAAGAGAGTTTACAACGATGAACTTTGAACAAAAGCTTATAAAGCTAAATTTTGTACAAAGGTTTGTTGGCGCGGGAGGATATAAATATTAGGCCGTGCTTTGGGCAAGTTTAGTTTACTTTTGCGAAAAAAGTAATTAAAGTTAGATCTAATTGCGGTAAAGTTTTGTCACTGGCGCTGAAGTGTTTTAATAGTTGGCTTGGAAAAGCACTGAAACTTTTATAACAATATTTTTATTCATATTCTATAAAAAAAGCTATAAATGAAAAAAGTATTTAAAAGCTATCAGCAATATTCTGATCAATAATTTTTGTTTTGATAAGCGTATAAAATTTGAAATGAATATAATTAAAATATTCAGTAGTATTGGAAATGCATTAAACTTCAGTAACTAACAAAAGAATCTTAAACTATCTCTAAAAGTCAATTCGAATCCAGTATCGAAAAGCTTTTCCAAAACCCACAAACAATCGTGCCATCGTTCCCTTCTCATCCCAAAACAACAAAAAAAT
>UELX01002082.1:0-34946 GCA_900480035.1 Eupelmus urozonus
GGATATCGTAGCGGTATAACGAATGAGCTAATTTTTTTTTATACTAAAACTATTGTATACTTATTATTATTTCATGAGCTGAGCGCCCTAGCTGTTATTATTACAAAGTTAATAAATCCATTGCGTGTATTTAAAACCTCATAATTTCAACAAAACTCTGGAAATACAAAACCGTCTAAATTTCAATATATAAATTAAAAATTGTAATTCTCTTTTAGAACTATTGTATATTTATGTTTTACTTTTGTTGCCATTATCTCCATTTATTTTTATTTGTTCACTGCTTATATCGTTTATAATTAATTTTATTGTCACAAAATTGCAGAAAATTTATTGATGAATTCTATTTCTATTTTAAATTTTATCAAATTATTCCATATATTTTTTAATAAAAGAAAATGAGAGTCGTTCTGCTAAAATTTTCTTCTAAAGTTCATCAACTTATACAAAGATTCAATGAAATAAGTTGCATTTTTTAAAAAGAAAATCTTTGAAAAAAATATTTGTATTCAAATATTTATCTATATATTTATGTATAGATGTGCTAACAAATTACTTGATATAAAATTCAATTCTTTTCTCAATTTTCGTTAAACTCTAGAGAATAGATTTTTTTAACGCTCGAGATACAAGCTTTTATTACCTATAAAAAAAGTTAGCCTAGAAAAGTATTACTTTATTTATATTTATTGAATAAACATTATTTTTCACTGCCATGTTTTTACAAGCCTACACAAAGTTTCAAAATTTAACGAATAGATAAAAAAACGATTCAAACGAGACTAAACGAAAAAGTTAAACTGGTTTTAGAACAGTTTATATTACTTTATATTTTTGAAAGTCAAATTTGAAATTTTAAAAACATGAATCCATTTTTTTGAACTCATTGTGAATGTAAATCATTCTTTCAAATGCCATGCATACTATATCAAGCTAATGTAGAGACTCTATTTGTCTTTCATAAACTCGTGATTATTTACAGTGCCAACATTATCATCTTTATATCAATCTAATAACTATTAATCCGAAATGAGCATCATACCGATTCTATTATATTACAATTAGTTAATATTTTCAAAAAAATAATTAAAATAAATTATTAAGCCACTGTTATACTTTTAATTTTTGAAATTTTCATTCTTATTTAACAGTATAATTACTGAATAAAGACGAGTAGCAACAAATCTAAACAATGTAAACTTATTTTCAAAGCATAATATGCCTAATAGGGCGCACTAATGAAATCCTCGCCAAGCCAAACAAGCAATGTGGGTAGAATTAAGCCTGTCTTAATTACGATATCATTATCGTCTCCCTTGGTTTCAATGCTCCTACCAGGTTCATTATGATTACCAAAAAGACCCAATTTAAACTTTTAAATTACTTACCGCATAATTCCTTAATTTTCTTCAACGTCAATATCAATTAATCGTCAAACTTTCCACCAACTTTATAACCAAACAACACATTAAAACCACCTAAAAAACAGCGGCTAAACGCAACAATTACAGCATTACACCACCCCACGGTCAAACTTTCGCGAAAGTCACGACTCGTCCCCCGCAGAGAAAGCTCACACGCGAGAGGAAATCGATGAGCGTTTTCCATTCAGCCGAGCGTATACAGAGCATTAAACGCGAGCACAAACCAGGCTCACTTTCATTCTTTCTTCGCTTCCGATCGAAGGCCCCTTCTGCCTTTGCGGAAGTCTATATACGATTTTCGACAGTAGAGGAGCAGAGGGGATTCTTTTGCCCTCTCTGAAGAAAGCTCGGAAAAATGCGCGAAGAAGGAGGAGAATGGAGAAAGTTGCTTTCTTGGGAGAGAGAGGATATTTTCCCGCTGTTACAATATCTCATATGAGAAACTGTCGCGTTTCATTTATACTCAGAAATGTTGATTGCCGGCCGAGGGGCTGGTTTCTATCGGCGGTGGTTGAATGTAAAAAAAGAAGGTACATATTTCGTGAATGATGGAACAGCGTTCGGAAAGTTTTTTGGGAGATTGTTCGAAGTAGAATGCCGAAGAATGTATCTTTGTGCTTATAGAATTGAAATTTTCTTTGCATCTAATTTTTAGGTGTAGTTTATCTAAATTTCTTTTTTCTTTTCATGAAAATAATTTATTCCGTACAATTATTATTACATTTAAATAAAGTGAAATTATATCAAAAAGAAAATTACTTATTAATCCGACTTAAAATTATTCAGTCGGGCATAAAAAAGAAGCCGCATATTTCGATATTGAAATATATTTTATGAATACATTGCGGAGGTAAGTTCCACGTAACATGAAAATAGTAAATTGGAATCCTTTGTAGAACCGTTGCCTTTGATATAGATTATTGAAAGCACTCGTAATGATTAAGCAGATTGCTGAAAATTGAAAAATCTCTGCGATTCAGGTCGTAGTTTTAAGCCGTAATAGGCGCTTATTCGATGGATTAAATTTCCATTCGAATTAATTGTGTTGATATATAACAAATGAAAGGATTAACTTTTAAGTATAAAATAAATGGAACATTTTGATTTCTCAGGATTACACTTATCCACGTAAAAAAGAGCATATAGATTATGAAAGGAAAATACCAGGGGAAGGACAATTATTATAGCTTCATAGATTGCAGAATCATAAGTGAATTCATTGATCTATAAAAGGTTAAAACAGACATTTGTACCTATTTCCAATTAATTTATTCAATTATTCAAATTTACTATAAATTTAAATACTTAAACGTATTTTTGATTTACTGATCTAAACTACAACAAAAAATAAAATTATTATTTGGTACAAAAATAAAGATTTTTTAAAATAACTTGGTTGGTAAAAAACCACGTTGGCACCCTCTTTAAAATTTAAATGCACGAGCGATAAAGTCACACGCAATTACCAAAATAACCAGCATCCTAATAAAGTTGATCAGCAACATTATTCCAACAAGCTCCTACGAATCTATAATCAAACCATCCATATTTTTCTTATCTTAATCCACCCTCACACCGTCGATTCTCAATTCCCGAAAAAGCAATTTCTTCGCTACACCTCCCCGAATCCAATACACAGAGCACTCCGAAACCGTGTCATTGGGAACAATGCCATCTTCTAATTCAGCTCTCGGATCAATTTCGGAATTCAAATCGTCAGGGCGCATTCCGACGCGCTTTCGTCTCTCTAGCTCCCCCATCCATCCCGCAAGCTCGATCGTAAAAAGTTATGAGCTCTTTTTCTCTTTCGCGGCGCGTATATCACTTGCCGAAGCTTACGACCCCTATCTGCCTAATATTTATGCCGAGGAGAGCCGTTAACGAGAACGGCGCTATGCGCCTGATTGGTTTACCGACTCTATCTGGAAGGTCTGAGTGATTGTTGTTCTTTGACCTCGGTGCTGATCACTTGACGGAGTCCTTGGAGTCAACGATCAGCGATCTGGTGAATATTGCTGGGTTTTGCGCGATGGGAAGGTTTTGGGGGGCAGCGAAGATGTTGACGTCTGTAGCTTCTGAGAATTTCGGAATGAATAAGTCTGGATGGATAGAGTCTAGGCTGTGAATAAATCTTTGACGATAAGGATTATTTCGTATTTGTTTATTTGAAATATTTTTTAAATCGTGGGATAATTAAGGGCAAATAAAGATTGTTTTGGTTTTTAATGATTTTATTTCACTTGTAAGAGTAGAAGAAGTACGATAAAAACATAAAGCAATTAGATAAAATACTCCCACCTACTTTTCTCTATATAAAATCTATTTTTGCCGTATTGTTCTGTATTATTGCGCTCTTTTCTAAGAACCAAAAGACAATAAAGCACAGTGAAAATAGAGTGAAAATAGAATGGATTCAACTAATTCGTCATGCACTAGCACAATTAAATGAATAAGATTACTTATTCAATGATTCTCATGAATCACATTTTTCGTAAGTGCTTTAAATAGTTCTTTCATACTAACTATAAGGTTAGTAAATTTTAAAATAAAAAAATCAACGTCTGTCTTCTTTTTTATTCTTAGATAATTCAACCTTAAGTAGTCCTTTCGTCTTCTACTGCCATTTTTTTGTTTTGTTTTTTTTTCCTATCTGATACCGTTTATTCACTGCTATCGCGCTCGTCCTTAAGTACATTTCTTTCTTGGATTACGTGCTCTTGATTCTTTGTCCGATTCTGATGAGCTAATTTTTGTCGGTCTAGGGCCACTATCAGAATATGAAAATTGGATAATTCTTCAAGATTTATTTTTATTCATAAAGTATTCGAGGCAAAAAATGATAATTTACGATAGAATTTATTTGAACAAAACAAAAACTTCTGCTGGTAAACATTCACATTTTCAAACAATGATAGTAATGAAAAAGTCTATTTTTAAAATAATTTATTTCTTAAAATTAATTATTTAACACGAAATATTTTTCACAATAAATTTTATTGACAGCATTCTAATTGTCGAGTATGCAATTTCTAAAGGAAGAACCAATAATAATCATCAGCAGTTTCGATTTAATTTCCATCAACAAATGGAAGGTACTGTAAATAAAAAGAAAATAAGACTTTCAAAATTTATAAAGTGAAAATTTTTTAGGCAACAAGTATTGTTAAAAAAATTTATAAAAAAGGTATAAATTTTGCATCGTAATATTGAAATAAATTATTGTTTCGAACAAAGAATGACAAGAAATAAATTACTACTTGATTAACTTTCTATAATAAAATTGTTAATAATAGATTTTCAACTTTACTATCTACATCTATTTTTAAATTTTGTAAAAATTTCATAAAGATGTTTACCATAAAAATATTAAAAGCGATTCCTAATAGTACCTTGTCGACCCGCATAAAAGCCAGAGCGCTTTATCTTCTGCATCCCGCGTACACAAATCCAGAAGCTTTGCGCCTGCAACTTTATCATCCAGAATAAATACACGTTTATCCCGCACTTTCCACTTTGCACAATAAAAACTTTTGAAAAACGGACCCGCAAGCCATGCGCTCACCACTTTGCCATCCTCAAAAACCATCATTTTCCGCCCTGTAAAACTTGAAAAATGCCATGAGCACGCCCGAATATATCTCCTCTATCGTGAAACTCAACAACGACGCTGTCATTCGCGCCTCAAAGTGCACTCTCAAAATTCCTCGAGTTATGTTGGAGTGCGCCCTTTTTTTAGTGGATACCATCAGAAATTTTGGGTGAAAACTTCAGTCGCCTTCTTCCAGCACGCGCGTTCATCCTTACTTTGCGTCGTCATAATCCGATCCACGTGACCGATAGCTGAAGTTTCATGATAAAAGGATGTTTTTTCTCGTGGAAAGTGATGCGCGTGCGTCAGAAAAAAATTGCGATAAAAATTTCACACAAAGAAGTGCAATAGAAGTTTATTTCCTTCTTGAGAGTTCATTAATAATCAAGTTTCGTGATGTTCGCGTGGGTTGTGATAACGTGTAGGCGGATATTTAAAAACTATACCATCCGATATTTAAAGTACTCTTACCTAGCAAAATATAACGGAAGGAAATACTAAAATAACTGGGAGGTATTACTAAAACACTTAAAACTGAAGGTACAGTCGCTCTTTATTTAATTATGGCTAGCGTAGAAACATTAAAGTTTGAAATAAAAAATCATAATTTCTCTAACAAGGCGCAGTATAATTTTGTTTGTACTTGTAAATTTTACTATTCTGAATAGGAAGAGCAAAAGATTTGGCGTATGTTTCTTTTACTACTGCATCGTTACAATTGGAAAAAATGAAATCGATAAACATGTTATTTATTTAATTTTTTATTTCGTTTACTTATTTTTCTCAAACATTTATCAATAAAGTCAATAATAAAAGTTTGCATTACTTATATAATCTATCTTAAATAGCATTATTCACCAAAAATTTATATTAAAACATCAATAAAGGTGGATTTCTAAAATTTCGACCATATCGTGAGTAACGAGCCAATTTTTCACAATTTTTTTGAGTTTCAACAAAACCGGTTTGTTCTTTGCTGTTCATTAACCCTTTGACGTCCAAGCGTAATTTGAAAATCTGAAATAAGATCTAGTAATGCCTTTGGGCTACGACCAGGGCCCTTAATTTTAAAAATTCCGTTTTCAAAATTATCGTTTCCAAATAGCTTTAAATTAATAAATACTATTTAAGTATAATCTATTTAATCTATTGCATAATAATGAATGTACGTACAATTAATATGAAAAAATGTCTGAAAATATCATGTTTCATGAGAATAACACTGACAGTCAAACGGTTAATTGACTTTTCAATCAAAATTATATCTTGCCTGCAATGAGGGAGTGTATTGATTTTCATAATAGCTGCACGGAGGCCAATTAAAATGCATTACTTCTACTTCCATTGTCATGATGGTTATTGATGTAAGAGACATGCATTCTAGCAAAAATTAATTAAATTTTGGAGCTAAAAATGTAATACTTTATCTTATTAGTTTATAGAGAACGTCTTTTATTTATTATTAGAATTGATTTTGATATTCGTCAAAAGCAATTTCGTTGAATACATTTATATAAGGCTACGTTAGATGAAATAAATATTTGTCTACGTATATATTGATTGAATTTGTCAAATATATTCGAGAAAATTCAACATTATATATTTATATTCCGCCAATGCTTTGCTAAAACGATAAAATTCTCATATTCAAAAATCAATGACGTTTGAATTATTTATTCCTTTAATTTCTTGATAAAACTGCCTTTTTCAGAAAAATATTATTATTATTTATGTATTTGTATCCCATTTAAAAATCCTGTATTCACGAGATGCAACATTTATGTTTCCATTTTATATTCCTCTTAACGTAATGTAACATTTTTTTATAAAAGCATTTTTATTTTGCTAATTAAATCCTTAGGATTAAAAATTATTTTGTTATTAATGCCTATTTCAATAATGTACGAATAACAAAACAGTATATTAGATAGCACGTGCAAAAGATTTTGGATTAATATATCTTCCCCGGAATTTTTTTAAATTCATTTTTTTCAGTAATTATTTTATTTTTCAATAAAGTTAAATTATTTTTTTATTAAAAATTAGTTTTACAAATAGCCGTAGCCAAGTATCATTAAAAATTTTTTATATTATTAGTCATATGAAATTTACTTTTTATATTATATAGTTTTTTATATCAATAAAAACATAGAAAACGTAATGTAATATTTTCTTATAAAAGTACTTTGCTAAAATTATTTTTTTATTAGCGTAGCAGAGCTTAAAACATTATTTTGGCTCAAAAATAAAACTTCAGTCACCGTCGAGAATATTAAAATTTCGGCACGACCTGAAAAACACCATGCAAAACAGACCCTTTAGCACGCAAAAAACTTTTTGGGCTAAAGCGACGAAAGCCGCGAAAAAATCGAAAAGCACTTTATCATACAATTTTCATGATTCTTCCTCAAGAGGAAAATAGCCAGTGGGCGAGGACAAACGCTTGGGCAAACTTCGAAAGTCTCAAGGGCTTGAAGATATTCACGTCAGGTTTGTTTGCACCCTCGACAAGTCCTACGCCCTTACTGTGTGTTAGAAACAACGGAAGATCTTAATCCGCGGCAGCAATGGACATATCGAATATCGGATGAATTTTACGATGCAAACATATTTATCGGGCTTAGGATTGAAGTGAATTTGCTCTGCGCGAGAGGTAAATAGAGCGAGATTTATGGTTTGTTGAAAAAAGAGAACTGGTTTGCGCATGAGGTTCTGATACAGTTTTTTTGTAAGAGATTAATGTTCATATATAAGGGGTGATTGATATTTTTTGTTTATTTACTTCTTGGTCGATATTGGCTCGGAATCTGTATAGTGGTAATTTCGGCTAATTAGTGTTTGGATTGATCAATTCTTTTGCTTCCTGTAGGCGCAATATTTTATACGTATATGTAACATCAGAAAAGACAAATTATTTGTTATAATTTTCTTGTGCAAATAATATAAGAAATTGTAAGTATCATTTTTGTAGAACTTTAATAAGTGATTTTCTGAAAGAAAAGTTTTAATTCAAGAAAATCTCTTTGACCTACTATGCAATCTCAGAAACTTTATTTCGAAAAGTAAGCCTCCTGGTAGAAAATTAAGGATACTCTGAGTAGAATTTTCGATCAACTCACGTTCAAAAGACGCTTATCTATGAGTCAGCTTGAATCTTAAAAAGTGAAGCATCTTTAAATGCTTTCGTATCTTTTTCAGTACTAGAAGCATCTCTATAAAAATTCAGTGCATTCATAAAAAATATACAACTTCGTACAGTTGTACTTTTAGGATCTCAAATTTAAAGATACACTACTTCTACATAAATTAATTTTGTCAAGAAAAACTCTACAAAAAAACTACTTGACAGTTAAAATTGTTGAATAGTATCGTAAATAGTAAGCAATAAATAAATTATAAGCCGTTTCTCTTACAGCAAAAAGAATATTAAAACTTTGTCCAGCATATTCAAAAAAACATATTACATAAACAATAATTTTATCAACAAAGCAGACACGTCACTACGTTAATACATAACCCAGCAATCTTCTCCATAATTACAATAATTTTTATCAAGCCACTTCCCTCAAAGTACATCCCCCCAGCATCCTGGCTGCATACCCCATTCATAAAAAAGACGAATAATAAAAGAGGAAATTTATAACCAGCAACTCGGCAGATGACTTCGCGCTAAGGACGAGCCACACGCACGGATCAGTCTAACAAACGAGCCTGCCCCGAGCGCGCATGTTTATGCCCTTGCACCAGACGCGAGCCATGAAAAAAAGCCTGTCACGCGCACGCACGCGCAGCGCTATCGGACGATAAAACTGATACTCTCAGCCGGCGCTCCGCACGCATCCCTAATCACATCTCCGGCCGTTATTTTTTTTTTTCCTCTTTTGTCCACTGACTTCCCCTCTCGAAGTTTACCCGAATCTCCTTTTTCGTTTCCACCCCCCGCGCTTATCGGAGTTGCTTTGAAAAAAAAAAACGGGCAAATATGCATGCGGTTGCGCGAGCTTTAAAGCTCGAGGTCGGTATTGTGCTGGTTGAAATGTTTATCGAGATTTTTGTGCGCGCAAGTCGTTATAAATGATGCACTTTGCGCGGCTGAATGGCGAGCTGCGGCGTAGGACGCGGGCACTTGGAGCGTGAAAGAATCGGAGGGGTGGATGGGCTGGGGTCGTTTGTTATTGAACAATTTTAGAGATTAAAATCTCTATAGTGCTGCGGAGAAAGATTGGAAGATTGGGGAACGGCGATGTTGAGAGTGGATTAAGAATAGAAAATTTTAAATTGTATTAAATTTTAGAATCTTAAAAGTATTATGTTGTTTAGTTGTGGGTCTTAGATGTTTTAAAGTAATGATGCTGCTATTTGTAAAAACAGAGTTAGTGGTTGGGAGTCGATAGGCAAGACTAGGGGAAGTAGATAAAGGCTAAGTTTGGTAAGACAAAATTATGAAACTAATTTTTTTTTTTTCTTTAGAAGAATTTATATAAATAGAATAAAAAATTGTAATAATTAATTGTATGATATGTTAAAGATTTAAAAATGAATAAATAATGCTTATAAATTTTTATGATAACACTCAAAGTACAAAATAGATAATTTTTACTCATAAAAAAGTGCGAAAGCTTTTTGGGGCATATTAATTTTATATACGAGCTGTTTCTACTCCTAGTTACTAGATAATCCTGGCTTACCAGGCTCGTTATACAAAATTTTCTGGTGCTTACGCCGCGATATATCGGTTAAAATATGACGATAATAATTTTCAAATTTAAACGAAAATCCGAATAAAAATATGCCTCCCATAAACTAAGCAAACTAAATTTTTTACGAACGCGCATAAACCTCTACTTCTATAACTAAAACAAACCTTCACAGATCCACTTCGCACTCATCTTTTCAAAACCCAGCGAAAAACAAACAACCAACTCAATCGCAACAAACAAAATCCGACCTCATAACCCAACAAAAAATCCAATTACACCAAACACAGCTCGCTTCAAGCACGAATTTCATTATTTCTTTCTCTAAGTCAAGCTCTCCCCAGTCCTCACCCAGTCCTTTCATTACGCGTAAACAGGTGTAGCTCTCTCGGTCCATTGTCAATTTCGCTACAGCCGGCGGGCCGGGCAAAGTTTTAAGCGATCCGCGGGAGAGATGCAAAATTGCCCTGCGCTCTTTAAAACGCCGTCAAAGTTTTCTCTCTCCGAAAGCGAGTTAATTACGGTATTCTCCGTCTCCGGCTCTCAAACTGCACTGTGCTTAATTATGCCAGGCCGGAAAAAGGGAAAGGACGCCCACTGGAGGGACGCGAGAGTAACGCGACACTCGTCAATTTTCACGCGCCGAGCTGAATGCCAAGGCGATTAAACGTTAGCTGCTCTGCTAATTAAACTTCAGTGATATACATTGTATAAAAGTTATATCGAACGGCAAGTTGTTCCTTTCGCAGTGAGAATTAGAAGAAAAAAAAGGGATCCTGGGAAACGCAAACATCCTCCCCCTTCGACAACGCGGCCAGTAAATCTCGTCCGAATTACGAGCCGACCTTGCACCGCCATCTCATCGGGCCGGCTTCTTCAGACCCGCATCTGCCGGGGAAATGAAGGCCGTTTTTTTTGACTTTTCACGCAGAGGCGGGGGCCACGTTCGCGTGCGCGCAGGCCAACCCTCTCGGCTTTATATATTGGATTGTGTTTCGTGATAGAGTGGAAGTGTAACGGTGAGCTGCACGCGCGCTGAGGAAACGTATAGGGCCGCTGAGTTCTCGGGGCGTAATAAAATTTTCACTGACGAAGTCAAAGCACAGAGGAGGGAATTGCTCGGCTGAAAGATTTCGCTAAGGGCCCGCAGCTCTAAATTTCAATTTACTTCAAGTGGAATCTAAAGGCTGGATTGTAGATTGATGGCCTGCTGGTCTTTCGTTGCGTTGCTTGGAGCTTTTCTTTTTTTCGTTTTTTTTTTTCGGTGTGTGCATGGTTGGTTTGGAGTTAGAGATTGAGCGCTTTTTTGCGAGATGTTCTGGGATTAGGAAGGTTAATAGGTTGGCCTTGAAAAATTTCTTGGAGAGAATGTGGTGATTGGGTGTTGAGAAGATGGTTGCGGCGGGTAACAAATGGCGAGTCAATCACTTTTTTTCATTTTTTTTTAATTAGATTGTGATGTATAAAGTTAGCGTGTAATTAAAAGAAGTTTAATTAAGAATTACTGCATGCATGGCGTAACACATAGTTGAAAATCTGTTCAATTTGAGAACATTAAACATTCATATTAAATAAAAAAAAATCAGTTACAGAAGACAAGTTAATTTTCCTTGGTAAAAAGTATGGAAAATATCCCATTATTAAATTGTCAAAAATATGAAAATTCTAAAAGGAATATACGAACAATCTATTATTATATTCATTCTATTTATATAAACTTCTAATGGCCGAACCCTTCTACAAAAAATTATTATTATATATATCGAATTTTACAGAAAAAAGCGTTAAATAATACTTTCAATCTGGAAAATCAATTAAATAGTTTCAATTTTTTAAATTAAAGTTCGTAACTTTAATTAAAAAAAAATAACCGGCACGTCACCTTAAAAATTTCTTTTCAATTTTGATTTTTATTAAAAATTCCATCCGTAAAAACAATAAGAGAAACATTTCCATACAGCTTGCATCGAACAATTGAAAACAAAAATCAATTCCACGAAATAAGAAATCTCATTTCAGTACCAATACCTATGCAATCGAAAGCAACGATCCCATCCAAGTAATTTTTCAGGTAATATTTTCCTCCTTTGGCCAGCCGACAGAGCGAGAGAGCATAAAACGCAAAATCGAAGTTACACGGATGCGCGTGTCCCCTGTATATACATACGTGAGAAAGCCATCCCAAGTTTTCCCGGTCCGCATATACGCAGATCGATCCGTTTATGTTTGCGGTCGAAGGGACGGCCGTTTCCCGTCCGAGTATGGAAATTGCTCCTCGGAAAAACCTTTTTCGGTTGAATTTTCACGGTTACTGCTTGATATTATGTTTTCGATGGTGTTGATAAGATTCACAACGAATGGGAATATTGTTTGCTTGGCTGGCAAATGTATGTTTTGTTATTTTCCTTTTAAAAGCACATGCTTGTTTTTACTGCGTTTTTTGGAGGTCCGTTATTGTTATTTGAAAGAATTACGCGATTTAGATAATCTTAATGGAGATTAGATTAAAGATAGGATACAATTTATTATCGTTTTAGCGTAAGTATGAAATTATGTAGATCGTCAATAAAAACTATAATAAATGAGGAAAATAAAATAAATGTTTTAGGGCAATTTTGGTAAAGTTTTTTGGAACTTTGCGATGGTAGTGATTTCAACCGTTCGTAAATATCTTTTAGCGGAAAAATATACGATGCTGTTTTTCTGAATGTTTTTTCATATCTATATAAAAAATTTGCATTCGATCCGTTTAAAATCATACTCTTGCTATCTGCATACAAACGTTTACAAAATATTAACCAGATAATCATCAAGCATACGTAAATCATACTTATGCTGCAACAACTTTTCATTTAAAACATTTCAACCAAAAAAAAAAGAAAACAAAACAAATAAAAACACAAGAATCTACGAAACTAGACAACACCGAGCTAATAAAAATCCTTAAAATAAAGCTCTAACCTCACTCCCACACTATAAAAATTCCAAAGCTCTATCTCCTGATATTTTAATACCAAAAGACATTAAAGAAACAAGCTCCAATAACTCTCCCCTACCCGCTCTTCGATTCTACCTCCACCAACAACTCAACTAATTACACTTATAAATTTCCTCCGCTCTCCTTTCCCGCCACGCAAAACAACACTTAGCGCAAACCAGTCCACGTTCCTGCGCGCTCGGCCCACGTGAAAGGCGCAAGAAGACATCCACATATTCGCGGTAGCGTGCGTCAGCTGTTAATCTCCGGCGCGCGAACAACGCAATTTTTTCCCCGCGGCTTTCCTTCGCGGAATCATTGGCTGCGCGCGCGCGCGCGCGACGAAAAACGCTGAGGAAAGAAAAAGCTATTCCTTCGAGGACGATAAATCCCGGCGTTGGAGAGCTTCTTTTTCGCGCGACGAGTGCGGGCTAAAAGAAGGGGAGAAAAACGCCGGAGGACAGAGAAACAAAGGGGAGGAGAGTCGCGGGAGCTCGTCGGAGGAGAAATGAGGCTTGGATCCGATCGGCGATTACGAGCGTGGTTGGGCTGGTTAATGAAATCTGTAGTGCTTTGTTTAGTGCGTGTTTGATCGGGGATGGGGAGGTGGGGGCCGCGACTTTGCTGAAAATTAGGAGGTGGGTGTGATGGTGTTTATGGTGATGGGGATTTGTGGAGGGAGATGTGTTAATGTGGGATGGGTGTGTTATTGTTTTGGTAGAGGATATTGCTTGTGTTTTATTCAGTTCTTTTTGTACTCATTCATAATGAGTTTGTATATAATTTATTACATTGTGTCGTAGTATTTTAATGAACGTGTAGAGAAAAATGAGGCAGTTATCCCAAAGTTGAAAATATTTTTTAATGCAAGGGATTATTAAATTTTTAAGTTTTTTAAGACGTAAGATAACAAAATCTTTGTTTTGTTATCAATTTTCTAATAACAGCTTTTGAGTTGACCCGTAATAGCCTTATAAATCAGTTTCGACCTTTTATCATTCTACAAAGTTAGTTGGCTGGTACACTAAAAATTGACTGTAAGTGCATTTTGTACCTAATACATTTACCTTCAATTCTGCTCCTAAGTAACTATGTCAAAAGCACATTATATATAGATGTGAAAGATTGACATGTGAAAGATTCAACGTAGGTAACTTTGTTCCATTTTTTCCTACATGACAAAAAGTCTCCAAAAAGAACCATTTAGAACAACACACACACACCATCAGTGCGATAAAAATTTTAAACATTGACCTGACAGAGAACTAAACGAAAATTCATTAAAACTCCTCCACTCCCAAAACTCAATCCCACGAAAAATTTCCAACTCCCATTAAAATTAACAAAACTCAGCTCCCAGCCGAGGGAAGAGAAAGAAACTTCTAAACGTGACGCTGATAAAATAGTGCGCTGGAACAAGCTCGGGGAAAAAAGCGCGGGAGACGGATAAATAGAAAGAAATGAAATTCGAATCGATTGCTTTTGTCATTTTGTCGCGAGCTGTTCTGGCACCTTCGCCCTCGCAGTGCTCAACGGTATAAATTGCCTCGGAGCTACACTTAAGAGTCGACAAATGCAACGGCGGGAGCGTGGAGAAATGAGTCAAGTTTATTTATACAGGTCTTGGAGACGGTTGGTTAATGTGAGGAATTTGTTATGTGATGTGAGATTGTTTTGTTGGATTGATTTTTGGATAATTGGGGTTTTACTATATTAGTTACTATTTTGGATAGTTTTGAGTGGAAAGTGTAAGATTGCATTAGGTATTAAGTCAAGAGTTTGAGCTTTACCCAAGATAGTTGTTTTATGTATTGTTTTACTGAGTAGTATTACAATTTTCGTTAAGGCTCTTATGTCAAAGCAGAAAATTTATATTTGTTATTATTTGACGGAAAAATATAAGCTTCTTAAAAACTCGAGTTTGAAAATAAACCGTCTGATCTATTTCAATATATATTTCAATATAAAGTTTTCAATTGTTTATAAAATTCTAAAATAAACTTTTGCATAGTCCATAATTTATGTAATTTATCTATAACTTTTTAAAAGGTACTATATAAAGCATAGTAGATTATTAGTAATATTAGTTTATTAGATCGATTATCTTATGAAAATATCAATCCAAAAGAACATCCAATATTAAATATTTTAAAAACTTTCCCCCCAAAAGAAAGCAACCCTAAAAGCTTTCCAAATTAAGTCCTCTTCGCATTACCATATACCCAAGCAAACTAAACCCAACCAAAGAACTCCTCCAATTTCGCAAATAGTTCGAGCGACTAAAGCGAGAAAAATCACCGGCCGAAGCCGAGAAGAAAAACTTCCGTAATCAAGAAAGTCGCGCGCGTGACGCACACATCAGTCCTATACCAGCTGCTCGAGCAGCAGAACCGATTTGTTTATCGAGAGCCCGCGGCAAGATTTATACTCACGGGGCGAGTGTAATTCGCGCTAAGAACATTAACAGAATCCTCTTTGTTTAATGAGGTGCAAAATTCGTCGTAAAATCCACGTCGCAGGGGAGGGGAGGGATGCATTATCGTCGGCCCTTAAGTCTTGAGCTCTCTATACCTTGCAATAAAATCCTCGAGCGCGGGACGTTAAAACGTGCCCCGGGATTTTAACAATGTCGCTGTATCCGCGCGTGCACGTGGCTGTTGGCGCGTACGATGTAGTTTGCCGATGCTTACGTTTGCGTTGCGCATTGATCCTGGGGATGTTTATAAAATTGGGGCTTAAAGTGGATTTGCGAGTAATGTTATCAGCATTGATTATTCATTCGCAGGATGAAATGTATGTTTATGCGGTGCGTTGAATCGATATCTTAGGGAGCAATGGTTATGGGTGTAAATGGTGCGTTTATGATGTTTTTATTATTAAGTAATGGCTTAATTTTGCGACGAATGTTCTTGTAAAGTTGTGTACAAAGAAACTATTACGAAGTTGTAAGCGCTTATAGTCACTATAAATCGATTATATGATGGCTCTGTGAAAGTTTGCATTGATGTAAAGTAATTAAATAACATTAGAATGTAAAACTTAAAGTAATACATGAGATTGTTTAATAACATTATAACATTATTATTAAACACATAATTATGTTTTTACTCGTGCAAAATTCTAGAAGCAGTTCTAAGGAAACTGTTGTTTAATAACATTGTAACATTATTATTAAACACATAATTATGTTTTTACTCGTGCAAAATTCTAGAAGCAGTTCTAAGGAAACTGTTGTATGCATTGATGTAATAAAACTATAAATAAAATTTTTTTTCAATATTTTGTTTATGTATATTTTGTTTTTGTCTTTGTATCAATTTACTTGACATAAGTCATACATTATTAAATAATTTTTTATTTTAAATAAAATTCTGCGCATGAACAAATAATAATTTTTCAATATCATCAAGTAAACTGCCTCATACTTGTACAGTTGAATTATCTTAAACAAGTTTTAAAACGTTGTTTAAAATTATTTTTACAAAAATGTAGAAAATGAAAAGCTATTATGCTGTACCTCCCTGGTAGAAAATTGACCATATTCTGGACAGAATTTATGTCAACAAATGTTAAAATGACAATTATCTAAAAATTCTGTTCAAAGAATTTCCAAAATTTTTAGATAAGTGTTATTTTAACATTTGTTGACCATAACTTCTGCTCAGAATTCTGGTCAATTTTCTACCAGGGCTTTTGTGACGATAATTAGCCTAATTTAATTTATTCATGATTTAATTAATATATGAACATTTTCACGAACACATCCTTTTGACGAACTACTTTTGAATATAATTAAGTAGTTTTAATCTTTTATCCATAATTTAAATATTATAATTTAAATTTTAGTATTATTGAAATTAATTTCTAAATTAAAAATTCATAAAATATCATATAAAATATCATAATGAGTAAATACTTTATTTTATTATTTCTTATTTTAAATTTCCAACCGACAAAAATGCTGAATTACAAAAGAATTTAAATAACAATAAGTATATAAAGTATGGTAGGTGAAACCAATGCAGCAGAGGTAGGTAAAGTAGAGAAAATGTACATAATTTACAATAAATTCGCGAGTAGCTCTAACTAACTTCTAACTAATAACTCATGCTTCACTCTTTAAAACACCGACCGCATCAATCTTCCGTAACCGATCATGTTTCTTAACGATAATAAATAATTAATGCCTGCTGCTAAATAAAATTCTATTAACTTTTCTTCTCTCTTTTCGTAAAAACTAAAATTTAGTTAAACCATCAACGTATCACCACGTTGTTTACTGCAATTATTTTCGTCGAAGCACGCACCATCTGAAAATTCAAAGTTTCAAAACAATTTTTTCACGCTTTTTATTAATTCTGAAAATTCTATTATAAATTTTCCTGAACAAAATTCTTTTGTCCATCGCAAACGTTTAAAAATTAAAAATTTTCATTACTTCCCTCTTCCACCCTTCAACACTTCAAAATGAAAAATCTCCATAAACACTCCTCTAGTAATACGCACCTGCAATAGCCAACCCGTCATTCAAAATTCCCAACACAATTTAATCGTCGAATTCCCCGAACTTCGCGCGTCGGGCGTCAAGCGTAAACCGGATAATTAACCGGACAAAATTAACAGCTCCTCGAAAAGTGACTGGAAATTTCATAAACAAGTAGTTCGCGTCGATAATGGCCAGACGCGCAGCGAGCCAACACCGTTAATCTCCCCGGCGCATCAAAACAAAGTCCCGTTAGTCCCGGAGTGTTTGTTTCTCCCGCGAGAAGAACGACTTTGATATTTGTTTTGCGTGCGCGCAAGCTAAGTTAAAGTGTTCCAACCGAATGATAAATCTGCGCAGCGGATAATTAATGGTTTCTCGGCTAAATAAATTCGCTGAAGATTCTAAAGGCTTTCCGGTAGCTTACAACGTCTTATTTAAAACGCATTTTATAGTTATTGATCGAAAGTCTTTATCTATACTCTCAAAAAGTTTCGTCTCAAAAAACCCTTCGATCTCGCTATAAAAAGGCAAAGTAAAATTCTGCGCGCTCATTTCGGCCTGTCCTGATAAAACGAACCCAGATAAAAAGGATTAGCCGCGCGTCAAAGATTCGCGCATCTGGCCTGACTCCTGCGAGCCTACCGTAAAAAAAAAACTCGAATTCCAGCCCTTTCACAGGCGAGCGAGCTAGGGTAACGCGGCACAAAAGAAAGCTCCTGTCCCTTTTAATGGAGCCCGGCCCTTATTTCTTTTTATAGGAAAAAGAATTTTTCTATATCGCGCGAAAAAGTCATCCCCCGCTTTTTGCGCGACTTTCCCGGATTCCCCGCGCTTCCGATACTTTTGTGCTTCTGCGTCTGATCTTTCTCGCGCTCTTATTTACTCCGATGCCCCGGCCTTTGGTTTTCCTTGAAGTATCCGTTTCCTTTGTTCGCCGCGGCTCTTTCCGATACTTTGATTTCGCCGTCTCTTTCACGCTCCTTTTAGAAGTTATGAATTTCTCGATTTTTCTTGCCTTTTTTTTTATTTTTGATCGATTTTCCGCCGTTCGCTCGCTGGTTTATTTTCGTTTTGCTTTTATATTAAGCTGAGGATATTAAAAAATTGTGAGGAAAATTCTTAAATCAAGCGATACGAAAATTAAGTGCAAGCTTACCAAATAGAAAAAGAACAGTAAATAAATTTGTGTTTAATATAAATTAAAAGAAAAACACAAATATTATGTTAAGTACGCAAACTTTCACTGTCAAAAGTACAAATTATTCGTGTACTTAAATTTGTGAAAATAACGTAAGAAAGGTAAGATAAGTAGGTATTGTGTAATTATTTACATCAATATTATGTATTAAATTAACTGCAAGAAGTAACTCCAGAAAATTTGTGTAAATTTTATGTCCCATTTCGTCCAAATTTTTAACTGTGTGGGTTTAGCGTGACAGACTTATCGTCTATCATACATGTGAAATAGTTAATAAAATCCGAGCCTGAAGTAAGTTATTTTAAATTATCGTAAAAATTACATTGAATTAGAAATCTTAAAATTAAATTATGTCTCTAGTGGATCTCGGAATTTTATCTTGGGATTTGACACTTGTTCAGCCCGTAATTAGAATATGGATACACTTGTTAATTTTTTTTTCTATAGATTCGAGGAAGGTTTGAAATAGTAAATATAAGTATAAGAGAAAGAAGTAGAAGCAGAAAAATATTTAAAACCCAAATCTACTAAAAGGTAAGTGAGACACAAAAGAAGATTCATAGAGTCGAAAAATTTGATGAAAAGCGTCATAGCTCATCAGCACTCGGACTAAGGTCATTGTTAGCCGTAAACGTTGATTGATACGGAATTTAGGGGTAAAAAGGAATTCGCGCACAAAATGCACGAAACCGCTTCCTATTTCCTCGGCCTTCCACACAGATATGAAGAAAAATTGCCAAATATATCCGTATTTTAATTATGAGCTGAATAAATGTCCTAAATTACTATAATATATAATAAATTAATTTTTTCATTAAACCTAAATTTTACAATAACTATTTTAATTAGACTGGAATTTCATCAACATATTTGGTGTGTACAATAAAAAATAAATGTTATGCTAAACCGATTATTATTATTTATATTTTATTTCCTTTTATTAAGTTATGAGATTTCACAGTCTTGACAAAGGATAGCGGCAATACATGTCCTAAACATCAACGGGAGAATATGAATAAATTAATTTATGGTGATCAATAGAATCGTTAGCTTTTATTATAAATATTTTGAAGTATATTGATTTAGTATTTGAAATTCAGATGAGCATTTTGTGCTGACTTTGTTTATCAGTGACATTTGAGGTTTGTTTATCATAACAATGAAAATATGTGTGCACATATAAATTTAAATTTAAAAATTATACATGAGGTATATATTTATATATAATTGGTGGTTTAAAAGTTTAATTATAATTCTTTGAATATTTATATACAAAGTTAATAAAGTTCAACTCTAAAATAAATAATTTTTAAATTACTTCATTTTTAAGTACACTTTCTAACTAATATGGGTTTTCTGTCTACAGTAAAAATTGTGATTTTCTGATAAAATGAAAAAATTTCTTTATAAACACTCGCTTGTTTATTGAAATTGCAATGAAAGCTTCTGAAAGAAGAGTAAAAAGGAATTTTTAATTAAAATTAAATAATTAAACATTAAAAATTAATTTTTCCCCGTAAAAAACTGACTATTATTTTTTAATTTAACGGCAATAACTAAATTATTTTTATTAAATAGTCCATCTTAAAAAGTAAAATCAAATAACAAAACATTTATATCATCACATTCTTTCATTATCCCAAAGTGCAGCTACTCAAAAAAATTCATTTCACGTCTACAAAAAACTTGAACGCCAACTTTCGAATGAAAAAAGTCCATCCTTTCATGCTTGCAACAAAGGCACTCCCGATGAATAACAAATATTTTGACAGTAAGCACGCTCGAAAAAATCCCCAGAATCAATTACAACTTTGCAAAAGTAATTAACTCTTTGGTGTGTGTAATCTTTCTGAAATCTAAGCGGTCTCTAACTTGGCATACAACATGCAGCGCTGCGCGTAGGCGGAAAAGGGGTTGCTTTACTAGAAGCATTGGGGCAAACACAATCCTTTGCGTTGACACGTGTTGCACTGCGGGCGTGATCCTCCGCCCGCGCTGCTCACGTTGTTTTCAGCTGATTTTCTTTACTATTGTTCGGTTTTGTTTGTGTTTTTCTAACGTAATTTTCTCGGAAAGTTATATTTTTTTTTAATTTTATATGATTTTTGTTAATGTTTTAATTTATATTCTGTTAATGACACAGATATTTGAACTATTTCTCCATGAAATCTGAAAGAAATAATAAAAACTATCTACACGTTCATTGGAAAAATGCTGGGTAGCTCCCGAGCAAATCCCGCTACTCGAGCGATTCAGCGCGCTTGTCAAATCGACGAGTCAATCAAACTGGCTTAAAGAGTTTCGAGCCCTCGAAAGCTATCCAAAAAGTCGAGAAAGCTCTTCAAGAGCTCTTCGGGATCATGTAAGTTCGTGTATACAGGTACCCTCAAACTTTTGGCCTCGTCCTAAGATCATCGGTTATAACTCGACAGCTTATTGCCAGCATTTTTTTCTAAAATATAAAGTCTAGTAAATTTATGTAAGAAATATTAATAGGAAAAAGCATTGCGATGTTTGAATTAGCTTTTTATTCAATAATTTAAGCTCTGAGTTTTGGAATAACATTCTTGTCTCTTTTGATTTTTTTTAGTTCAAACAGATACAAATATGCTGTCATTTTAGGAATTTTGGCCAAGAAAAAAAATTTTTCATCGACGTTTTCTACAATATTAAGTTTTCGAGATCTTGACTTGTAAATCTTAATTGTTTAAAATTTAATCAAATCTTAAACTTGAGAAAAATTTTAAAAATCACGTATTGTAAATTTAACTATTTGGATAAAGTTTATGTATTTTTGAAAATTACAAGTTTATGAAAATATAAGTTTTTCTCTATTTTTAGTACTGTAAAAGATTACTATATTTCTGTCATTTCACTTTATATTTAACATTTGTATTTACGTTAAATTCTGGTGGATGTTTGACAAGCGAAGTTTCTTCTTAAAAGTTGAACAGCTACGTGTATGTCTAAGCGCCTCAGGCGACTTCGACGTACATATTCATGTTACAGAGTCATTTTTCATTGTTTGACCGACATCTGATAGAGTTAGACCGACATCCATATATAGATAGTCAAAACCACATGACATTTTAGAATAGAACTATGTAATCAATGACCAAGAATCAACAAATTTTTTGAAATAGAATTATTAGTAATTTAAATTTCAAAAAAAGAGAAATATAAAAACAATTTTAACATTTGCAATTTAAATTAAAAACTTTAATTTCAATGGTAGGAATAGCCAAAACAATTTAAACAGAAATAAATATTTCGTTAATAGCTATAACTAGATTATTTAACATAAAGCAACCCGCGCTATGCCAAACCTAAAATTAACACGTTATAATTATAAATGTTCACCCTACGTAAACGAAAACCCACCAGAATCACCAAACTATATTAACCCGAAAAACACGCTTCCAACTTTGCCAAGTTTTACCCACCAAAAAAAAGCAAAAAAGCCTTAACCATCAAATCAGAATACATTTACCGTCTTATTTTCACCAAAGACCCTCAATTACGTATTGCAGTCCACGCGCTTAGCCCTCGTTGTATAACGCAATTATGCGGTCCGCTCGATGCCGTAATTGTCCAAGATTATCCCCGTGCACACGCTTCAACGTCAAAAGCAAGCTTGAGTGACTTTGTTGGCTCGCGCGCGTGGATGTGTGCATGGCTCCCAGAGCTTCTTTAATGAGGTAAGTTACACTCGACGTGCTTTAAACGTTTGCCCCGCTCCCTTTGATGACCCCTTCAATTCAGTTTGACGTGTACGTCAATCGTCGATGATGGAGCCGATTTCATTAGCGACTTAGTGTTGCAAGACGAGTTCGCTCTGCTTTGACAGCCGTAATCGAAACTTGGGCAAACGTTTTTAGGAGTGGCTTGGTTTGCGGATCGAAGAATTTTGGGTTAAAATTTGGTTTATCTAGGTTATGAAAATGTAAGTTTTTGGCGAATGACGATGAGAAGCCCTTCAGACCATTCGAATTTAGAGTAAAATATTTAACGCTTGGTTGAGTGGGTTGACGTAATCGATCAACAAACAGAACTTGATATTTAAATTGATTTATTCTAGGGAGGTAAATATCAAGTTAAATATTAGCGCAAGCGGAGAATGTAAATTTTAACAAAAATGGAATGATAAGGCATCTGTATGAATTTTAAAACGTATATATATTTTAAATTAAGTGAAAGTAAATTAAATCATAAAAATGAATAGTAAATATAGAAACGAATAAATATTCATAGAATGTTTCCAGGATTAAACTTACCCCATTAATGCCGATAGAGTGTTAAACCGTCAGGAGATATAACGGATTGACCGAACGGAATTTTCAACTAACAAGGTGTATTCGCGTATAATGTACAATATTTTTAAAATCATTGAGGTGAAGTGAGATCCTAATCATTAAATGATGTATCCATGTTTATCGGTGTTAACAATTTCATACATGAATTAATAGTTAACATAGTCTAAATAATATTTAAAATACTTATTCATGAAGCTCCAAACAGTAGATCTAAATTCATATTAAAAATAATTTAAATTTAAAAACTATATTAATTTGAGAATATTACGATTCAGTTAAATTAAAAATTTATTGTAATTATATAAATATTTAGATTTCCTTTTTATTAAAAAACAGATATAAATGAAATTTATTCACTTATTCTCCATGAATACATATGCATATGAATTCTGAAAAATTTTTAATAAGCGATAAACATTCATTGCAAGTGTGCTTCTCAAAAATTAAAAATTTTATTGTGCACTTTACCGCGAAAGTGATTTACTTAGAATACGTTTTCACCGCAAGCGCAAAGTGTTTTAAGAAATTAAATTTGCATAGATCCTAAATTGACATTCACAGAGTAGAATTACCGGTTGGCGCCATTCTTTCAATTGTCACGGTTTCTGGAAAAAAACTTTACAGTCTATAAAAGAAATTGCATATTCCGTAAGAGTGGCTTTTCGCACTCAACGTGTAAAGTATGCATAAAACGAGGGTTTAAAAAAAAAAAATTTGCTACACTTTTGGTAAATGCAGGAAAGTAATAGAATTTTAAAAGAGGATAACGATAAATGACTACTATCGGCTACATATCATAACTGGAATAGAATATTTTATATAGCGCCAGCATTTGGGTACGAAGTAGAGCATAAAATCTTACATATATTAAGGAATTGACATGGGAATTGCGATATCGATTTTCATTTTGGCAGCATATTTGAGTTGTGTATTCCGGTTACATATTACTAGCTTCCTATTTTCCTAAAAAATTGAAATAACTTTTCAAAAAACCGGTTCATTATTATACAGACACTACATTTTAAATTAAAATCGTTACTGTCAAAGTGTTAACTAACACACATCAATTAGACACTATATCCTTTCTCGATCTAACAAACTAAGATCACAACATCAGCAGACCTTCCAATTAACGAAACTCAAAGAGTCAATTTAAAACTAGAGCTTAATTAACGTAGCAGAAAGCAAAGCGTTAGGGGGGAAAACGCGAGCGCGCCCGAATTTCGTATCTGCAAACTTGCCGGCGCAAGATGCACTTTATAGATGCAAGACTCTATGTACCCCAACTTCTCCTGGGGCGTTTGTCGATCGGTCTATTCATCGGGCGCATTATAATGAGGCAGCAAACACCAGCGCCGTATACCGGCCTCCTTTCGGACGCATAACAGCTCAACGACACAAATTATTGTTTGGTAACTGGGTTGAAAATTTGTTGGATTAAATGTATGGATAATGTAAAGGAGGTATAATGTTTGATAATTGCATGTGAAGAAAAATGATGCAAATCCTCATTCGTTAAGATATTTTTTAAATAGTTAATTAATTTATAGGAAAACTAAATAATCTTCAGAGTTATGGCAAATTGTAGAAGTTGATTTAGATATACTTTAGTGACAATTTTTGATGTAAGAGTAACTTTTTTTGTTCCTGTTATGATTCTAGGACATCGTGAAACCAGCTAAAAATATCGCTTCTATAGATGGACTTTGATTTTCCCATATGCAATATTAAATTTATAAAAAAAATTTCAGTTTTAATAAAAGTTATTAAAAATTTGAATATCGAAAAAACATAGTTTGTTTGCTAATATTCAAGAATTTTAAAATGAAATTTACGGTTTAAAAAAATTAAAAATAATTCAATATTATTAAAAGTAATGTACTAAGTACATAATGCACGCTGTTTAATTCTTCATTAAATTTAATATACTCTTCTAAAAGCAAAATTTGTAAGACGTAGATTAAAAGAAATAATTACATTAAATTCATGTAATTTTTGCATTATATTTAATCTGCATCTAATGTACAAATCTAAAATTTTACTTCTATTATACTACGTAAAATTTTACTTCCAGTGTGCATAATTATGCAATTAATTAGTAAGCTTAACCCAACAAGACACAACCATATTCATCTCAAACCCAAAACAATTAGAACCACTTTCCCCGAATCCGCGTTTATCCTACAAACTACATAAATCAAAAAAAGAAAGCAAAAAAAAAACAACGCTCCAACAGCGTCAGCTAGCGTATTTTGCATAGCTCCGCGCGTGTCTCCGGAATTCCGTGTTATATACGCGAACGATGACTGCTCAGTTAGCCGGCGAGCGAGGAGACTAAACGCTGTTTGACATTTAAGAATTTAAAAACTGACTTTCTCAGGGGGGCCGCTGGAATATTTTCGTAGACGTCAATTGGTACAAGCGCTCCGCCTCTCGGTTCGTCGCTCCCTTTATCTTTTTTTATTTTTCGCTATTTCACTTTCTTATAAAAATGCCGGTCTATTTTCGCGGTAGCCGACGGCTCACACGAGGCAGTGTTTTAATCCACTTTCAGATTATTTTGCGCGGAGCTCGCTTTTTTATTGCGCGCTCGATTTCTGGCTGGCTGTAATCGGACGGTGGAAATCTTTTGCATAATACGCTTGTGTTAACCGCCTGTTACTCTGGCTCTTCGCTTTTATGGGGAATAATCTTCGATGAGATTTATGGGCGTCGTTCTCGCTCGGGAATACGATTGATCTTGTGGAATATTGAATAATGTATTCTTGCTGGACGTGAATTATGAAAATTGTTTATGGATTTATTTTGCGAATTTTTCAAATCGCGGGAGCGTCTGAATTTTATTTACTTTTCTTTGTGAAAATTCTTACAAATAGAATATTGCGCGTAATATTATTTGAACACGCAATATTTGTTTAACGAATGTTTGCAATAAATTGGAATAAAAAGATTTATGAACAGTTTCATACTGTTTATATTTAAATGACAAAAAATGTTTAATTTTAAGTAAATAAATATTACATACAGATAAAATATACATTCATATTTATTGCGAATTTAGTGCGCAAAAACTTTGCAAAACAATAAAAAAAAGCATCTTCCTCGAAAAAATCAACAACAACGATAAATAAACGTAACGCCAAAAATAAGCCCAGTTTTTAATATAGTTTTTGATAACCACTCGAACCTATAAATACGCGAAGATCCTCATTTTAAGATTCTTTACGATCCTTTTAATCTCCGGCATCTCCAAACAAACGTCAAAAAATTCATTTTTAAATAAATCGAGCGCGAAGTAAATATACACTACGGGCAAGATTGAAGAGGCTCCATCAATAGTTTTACGAGTAAAAGGGGTAATATTTCTAGAGCGTAGATTTCAGCAATATTTAACTCGCGCGATAAGCATCCGAGCCGTTTATCCTCCAGAAGTAGCTCCGCTTGCTCCTTACCGTCTGCACCTCCGGCCAGATGGTTGCCCATTGCATCAGCGTGATTCTTTATTTTTTTATCCGCCCATAAAAAAGACGGTGCGCGCGTGCGAATCCTGGATGTTTTATCTAAGAAGTGGAGCGTCGCTGGCGGAAAGGAATAAAACGGGGGAAATTAGAGCTTAAAAGCTTTCGCTTTTATGCGCGTTGCAAGGGTCATTAGCCTCGGCGATCGCAAAAACCTTATATACTCGTAAAGCCGGGCGCGCGTCGAATGGTAAACATCGGAATTGCATGCGAACGGGCGAGCTTTTCGGGATATCGCGAAAAATGCACCTGCGATGCTGGGAAATGTTGAGCTGGTAATGCGGAGTAGTTTGTCGATCGGGAAATAGGATGTAAGGAAATAGACTGAGAAATAGGATCCGTTATAGTTAAGAATCTAAATAGTTTAAAGAAGTCATACCTTGGTTAAATCCATTATTTCTTAATTATAGAGAATCATTTCTCTCATTTTCTCTTGACTGTGTTTATTTTTCAAAATACAACCGAATACAATAAATTAGAAATTTTTTCTAACTTTTAGAATAATTGTAAACATTGTATTAGATATTCAACGAATATCTATGGAGCACAACTTTAATTTATTTAAAGCTTACCGCAAGCCTTTAATACGCGTACCAATCAATAATCTTTGGTGAAGACCTTCGACAGTGAAAAGCTTTACTGTAGGTTTTCTCAGGAATAAAACTAATCAGATGACTTAAAATATAATTATGTTTATTTTGATAATATTTAAAGCAAAGACTTAACGATATCATTAACTTTCATTACACCGAAGTCTTGATAATATTTCTAATACTTATTTAAATCTTTATTACTAATTCCTAAAGAGAATATTTGATATTCCGAACGTTTATTATGTAAGTAAGAATTTAAGAACATAACATTTTCGTTCGTTAAGAACTCATCTAATCTCCAATTGTTTTTTAAAGTAAAGACCCTTTAAGTATTTAGGCTTTAAAACACGATGTTTATGTCTTAAAATCTTTCATTGGTACACAAATTTAAGACTTTTAGCTCTGAAATAACTAAAGCTACACTTCAGGATAGAATTGCAAAAAAAATCATTAAAATCGAGGAATTAATTCAAAATAAATAAAAATTAAAATTTTAATATCAGTAATCGATATTTTTAATTTTAATTAACAATTGAGTTTTATAATTGTTTATTATTATTATTATTATTAAAATAAATAATTCAATTTTTAATTATAAATAAGTCAAAGATTAAAATTTAATTATTATTTATTTGGAATCAATTTCTCGATTTTAATGAATCATTTGTAATCCTGCTTCAAATATATTTTTATATAAATTGTATATATATATATTTTTTAATTTTTACTTAATATTTAGATATTAAGTAAAAATTAACTAGGTAATGTGTTAGTGCTGAAATAATAATAATAAATAGTAATAATAAGTGAAAGACTATATCAAAGACTTCAGATCTGCAATCCAGGTATTTTCACACTTTAATCGAAAATCGACATTACCTATTCCACGAACCCAGAAACGTTAAACTAAAACTCGCAACCGCGCGACATTGTTTCAAACTGCAACGAAAGCGACCCGCTTGAAACCCATTAATAAAACCCACCGCTCGATCGCTTTTACACTATTATTACGCCCGCGAGCCAAAGCACACAGAAGCACCACAAACGAGCAACACCTCTCCAAATCCTCATTCAGCCAACTAGGCATAAATAAACGAATTGATTAATCACTCCGGCTCGGCTTTCCACCGATTTAACCCCATTTATATATCCGGCCTATCCATCTCTCTCAGCAAGCTCCCCGCTCGCGGCAGCCAACTTATTTGTAAAAAATGGCCTCTCAACCCGTTTTGAAACTATTTCTCTTACTCTTTGTTTCCTTTTTGCCTATCTTTCACTGGCTTCTTTGTGATCTCGGCGGCGGCTCTTCTATTTTCTCGGCGCGCCTTGCCTCCGCTTCCCTCCGGCTCTCTTTTTATTTTTACCTCTGTTTGTCACTCTCTTCTCCTATCTGCGCGTCCAGCTGGCTCTTTGTCGCTCATTAAGTTTACAAAACACGGGCTTTTTTGTTTCACGGTTTGTCTATGTGAGGGAGAGGGAGGGAGCTTATTCGTTGATTCTTTTGAAAAGCTTTCGTTTATTTTTCTACGGGTGCTTGGCGACACGCGCGCGTTATGTTTTTTTAGAAAATTACAACTGATTTTGCGGGTTATTTTTTGGGTAATACGGATTTGCGCGTTTTGGTGCGGTTCGGTGGTTTTTATTTAAATGGATCGTGTAAAAAACAAAGTAGAATAACAGAACTTTTTAATGCATAAAGATTAAATTAAAAAATTTATTTCCTTATTTTATTAATTTTAAAATTATATTTAAAAAGAAAATAATGCGGTAATAATGTTAAAAACCAATATTTATGTATTACTTCTCTGAAATACAGCTCAGTAAAATGCAAAAAACATCATGTCAACGGTAGTCCAATCAACGTAATTCGAAAAAAATTGAAAAACTTTCACCATCAAAATGAAAAAAGTTCGCGCTGCGCTGGAAAAACAGATCGCAATCCCAGACAAAACCATCCCACCCTCACCATTAAACACAAAAGACAGAACTGCAAGTCTCTTACCTGATAAAAGTAGAACGGATCGAGCGGCTCGGTGGTGTTGTGATGTTTGTACTCGACGCTGTCGTTTATCATTCGGGTACTCTCGGTAATGTAATAATCCCCCATGTCGATGACTTCGATCGTCGGAGACGAAGGCGGGGGCGGATAATACCTGTGGCTCCTCTACTCTCTCCCCATGCAGCTACGCCTGGAACAATCGTCCGGTTTAATTACTCTTAGCGAGCGAACGTGAATGCAAAAGTAAACACGCCTGCGATGGGGGAGCGGTTAGTGATTTTGCCGGGCGCTATTTTACCCGGAGTGCGCTATTTTTAAGCTTTAATTATCGACTTTATTGGAGAACGTCGCTATTTTTATGGTTTTTTTCTTGAAGCGCGGAGCGTGGGTATGGATTCTTTGGAATGGAGTTTTGAAAAGTATGTGTTATGACCGTTTTGATAGAAGTAGGTTTTGCTATCGGGGTTCCGTGTGAAAATAAGTGATTTTGTGTTTGATTTTGTTAAGATTAAATAGTTTCAAACGGATAATCTTTTGTATTGACATTGCATATTTTTTAATATTAAGTATAAGTATACGCTTTTATTTCATAAATGCAAAGAATATTAAAATTAAAAGATAAATATTTAAGTATGAAAATTGAAATTAATGCTGATATCTATTTGGAATCATTTTTACGAATATTTATTATTAAACTATAAATATTTGTTTTCATTTTACTATATTCAATCTTTTGAAAAAAGTAAAAAAATTGTAATTATAAATTGTTTCTTGTTGACGAGCTCTTAATTGAAAATAAAAGAATTTAGACTGCAAATTTGATTAAAAATTTTAACAATTACATTTTCATCACTTTTATAACGGAAAAATGCATTTTAGTTTTAATATCAATAAATGAAAAAATTTTTACTGCAATTACTATTCTATTTGAGTAAATTATTCTTTTGTGCAAGCAACTTTAATTTTAAAATAGCATACTATTAAAAAGTTTTTGGCTTCTCGATTTGATTAAATTTTCAAACTAGTTTGATAGTACACTACATCTAATTATTTTTTTTATTATTTAGTCTCTTTTTCATTACCATAAGAATGCCGACGATACAGTTTCAAAGAATAATATTAAACTTTCCCGCGGTCATCAAATGCCATTTAAACTAAAGATGAAGTTGTTTGTAATATTTTAACAGTAAAGTTAAATGTACTAAATAGGTTAAATAAAAATCATAAGAAAATTCTTTTTATTTTATCCAGAAAATTAATTGCATAGCTGCAATAAAGCTGAAGTTATAAAAAGCGTCATTTAATGTTTCTTTTTTTATTCCACATTTTAGCAGAGACTAGCGCTCTTTCTCTAAAAACTTTTTCCCGCCCTGCAATTACAAAGTTTTTAATGAAGTACTAAAAAAGAGTAACAACTTAATTGAATTAAGTTTAGAACTGCTAGAAAAGATCCTGCATACCCAACTACCCTTGTAACCGTTTAGCCCGAATAATTTAAAAAATATATTCATTATAACCACTATCATAACCCTAATCACCAAACAAATTAAACAATTTTCACTTTCCTTACTTTAGCACCAAACATTGCTGCACACTCGCCTAAAAAATTTAAAAAACACACGCGTCTCATCAATTTTCTTTGCTCGCCCCTTACATCTTCAAGCGAATTTGGCCTTAAGCCATCGATCATTCGGCTCTTACCTTAGGCGAGCGACTCGCCGATCCACGGCGGCCAGTTTTTTCTACGGAAGCCGAGCACCGCTGGACAATCGACAGGTAAAGCGCTGCTGCACAGCTGGCGATCGAGTGGCATTAGTGGCTTTCTGACGCATTCGCGATGGCTGGGCGAGTGGCTGCATCGCCTTCGCCTCTTATCCAATCGGGCTCATCTCTAAGCGATGGTTGCTCGATTTGAACGAGGCTTTCTGTCGGGGAGGTGAGATCTGGATCTGTTGCCATGTCTTGACTGGAAGAAAATTGAGAATGAGGGGTGAGATTTTTGGTTTGTTTGAGGAAGTGAGTTTTTGAATATTGAAAATTGCTTGATTGGAGGACGTATGGTAAAGAAAATTAGAAAGCAGTTGTTTTGTGAATAAAATTTTAAAGAATTACTTTGAAAATTCTTCTATTTTACATATTTTAACCCCTGGATGTCTACGTTAAGTATGTCAATTTTTTATATGTGAAATCTTTAAATTACATTGTTACAAAACATATTTTTGAAATTTTCTCCTTTATCTCGAAAACATTTAAACATTTTACCATTCAAATTTATTGCAAACGTAACATAATAATTGATGATTATTATTATCTTATATGTAGTTGTAATATCTATACAGTTGTTTGACAGTATTATACATTTTTTATAAAAAAACATCAGATAAATAATTTTTTAAAATGTTACTTATACATAGCACTGGGGCCGGCTTAAAGAGTCAATATAATACTTTTCCATTTTACATATTTAATATTGTAGCAACAATTTTATGACTCTATCACAAAATAATTTATTGCTCTATTAATTTTATCGATTTTAAATTGAACTTTAATAAAAATATACAGACGAAAATATACATTTTATACTTTCAATGAATACAATAATATGTCTCATTATAAACCACGAAGTGTAAACACTCAATCAAAATAATGACATGAATTTATAAAACAAAATATTCTTAAAACAAGATTATGTTTCATTATTTTTTTTAAATTACGTTCCTGTAAAACATCTGTATTGTATAAAATATTTAAAATTTTAGTATGTGAAATAATAAAAACAAACCCTTTTATTATATACATTTACTTTTATTTAAATTAATCTTCAAGCTAATATGCATTTTTTGGTCGAATCATTATAAATTAACTCACGTTTAAACTTAAAATTAAACTAATTCTCTTATTGAAAGTTTTATATATGGAAATCAGAAACATTCTTTTAAATTACATTTTTACTTCAGTAATTATCAGTGTTCTTCGACTTATTTACTAGGTTCAAATTACTTGTTCTTACTCAACATAATCCGCTCTAAAATGTTGCAAATTGAACTTAATCGTTACCATCGACATAATTTAATTTTCCTTTAATCGCTTGTTCTCCATTCAGCTTAGAATGTAATTAATTTAATGGCATCGGAGCTCCCTGCGGTTACCATGAGCATGTTCGAGCTTTCGCTGTTTTTCTTTTTAGCGATAGTGTGAAATCCTCGACATTTAAAGAATTTCGATTAAACGATCAATTTTCGATAGTAATGGTTGGGAAAATTTAAAAGTATAGAAAACATATTTGTTTATTATTGCACAGATTACCACGCTAAAAAATATTTTAGATCAGATCTAATTTGAGAAATCTAAAATGTATCAAAGAATGATTGCACTTGTAATTTTGAAGTAGTAAAAAGTACATAGTTTTTATTTTAAGATTTGATAAACTTTTTTGTAGTTTGATTTATGAATGGTGAAACGTAATATAAGAGAATCACACTCACATTTGTCAATTGGAAATGGAAAAACGATTATGAATCTTTCAATATCTTCATTCAGAAAAAACAAACATAGATAAAAAAAAGCATATTGCTAAGACTAAGTATTTTTTAATCTTTTAATATTCTTTAATCCATTGGTGTAAGCTTTAGTAATCGATATTTCACTATCTACAAAAAAAAAAAATAGTTTCATGGGCAAACAATATATATTCAATTAAAAAATGCTTCCAATATCTCCTGAAAAACTAAAAATTCAATTTTGCATATACGAACCTGCTCTATGATTTAGTTACTGACGATATTGATTTAACTGATAGAACTAGTTGTGTTGACAAAAGAAAACTCCAAATAAAATTAAAATTTTATATTTTTTCTCTACTGTTGGAAAATAGAATTATATTTATCAATATTTTTATACACTCGGTCACAACTCTATCTGCCGGATTGTTAATTTGAATTTTTTTCGGGTAAGATTATAAAAACACTCTCACTCGTGGTCAATCAAGCCGTGATTAATCTTACTTCAAAAATTCAAATTAACATTTCGGCAGATATAATTGTTACTGAGTATATTGAGTATTAAATAATTATTTTTGTGGTAAAAAGAACTAAGAATTTTCTTATTAGTTTATTGTAATTTACATCCACATAACACTAATTCCCATTATTTACTCATTTCACATATAAGATGTTCTACTTAGAAATGTAAAATTTCGACTAGAACTCTGTAATCTCAGACCACGGAAATTCCCAGAAACACATTTTCAAGTAAAAGTGTGATCTTTCGAATCGACAAGAGGTTTTACGATGTCTGACGTAAAAATACAAGTAATTGTACTCTCTCTTTCTCTCTCTCTTAGTCGTAAAAACTAAGTTTTATCGATAGGCCCCGAGAAACCGCGAACCGTTACGTTTACAAACTATATAATTTTGTTATCTATAAACCGAATAAATAAACTAGATTTTTTTAACGGCTCTAGCAAATTCTTCTATAAATATTTTCGTACTATTACGCGTTGAAGCAGCCCGTAAAAAGTAGTGACTCAACGAGGCGCGAAAACTAAAACCGTATCCGTAATAGATTACAGATTTTTCTTGGCTTAAAAATAGCCTACTTTCTAGTACAAGTGAGAAAAATCATCAATTAAAGAGACTATTAATCTATATAAGCTTTAAATACGTAATAAATGTTCTTTAAACCTTCATTTATGAGTGGCTAAGTGTATACTTTTAAGTTTCTTCTATTTATTATAATATTCAACAAACATTTATAAACAAAAATTTTTGCAACACAATAAAGCACGAAAATTAAAAATATATTCGTAAATCTTTTTATTATTATAGTTGTAATATTTAATAAATTATAAAATTGTAAATAATATAAAAGATGCCTTACAAAATTTCAAAGTATAATAATAAAGTAGTAAAGTATTTCCTAATAAATAACGTATGACCAAAATAGAATAATGACTTAAAAAACAGAAATAATGTTTAACGCTTTCCTTAAAATCCAATAAAAAGTTTATAACTTTTGTTAATATTCAAGAAATTGCTAGAAAAAATTAATATTAAAAAGTAATTTTATCTATATTACATTTAAAAAACTTTTCAAACCCGAGTAAATTGCATATACATGTAAACGTGCTATAATATAAATGAAGAAACTTTTAACGCGCGAAAATAAGAAATTTATTTTTAATCCATTTACCTAAACTTTATTAATTAGCGAAACAAATCAAAGACAACTAACTCTCGTTCCAATCAGCCTGGAGGAGGCGCTTCTACTTATCGCTATAATTAGTAAGAATCTCTCTTTAGATTTGCTAGTGATTTCCCGTTCGCCTTCAGTAGTAAAGATCGAAACAATGACATTCTTTATTAACGGACTATTTTCAGTCTTTGGATTTAATTGCAAACGTGCGAAACTTCATTAGACGTACGGTTTCATTGATTTTATAAAATTTTCAAGAGAATCCTTTTAGAGCCTGATTGTTTACACGTACCGTATAACATAGCGATGCTCTGAAATGAATCTTCAAAGTCAAAGGGGAAGTCAATAGCGCGCGAAAACAATTCCAAACTGTGATTGGCTGCAGAGGAAAGAAAGAGCACTGTACGGTTGAATTATTTTTAAAAGAACAAATTGGGCGCTCACTTGCTGACTGCTTTAGTGATCATCTTTTATTCGCGTGACGCGTTCTCAATTGCAGCTTTTTACCTTGTTAACTAATTCTCTTTTCTACTTTTTCGATGACCGTGCAATTAAAAGAAAATTTGGTATTTTCTTTTATAATTTTTTCTTTGTAACAATCCACAATTCTATTTAAAATAAAGAGTGAATAAATTATAATCATTATAAAATATTTGAAAATACGACTATGTACTTATAATTATATTATATGTCAATTTTTGAACATCTGATACAATAGAAATATGAGGAACTTTAAGGTGGCCCTATCAGTATATATAGGACATAAATCGTGGATTTTTTTACTATAATTTTATTAATTTCACAATACATAAGCAAGCGTATATCAAAAGAAATCATTTTCGAGAGGCGATTAAAATTTTGTTTAAGTTATTTCAAACCCCAGATTCGCTGATATTATTAATAAAAGAAAAACATCATAAAATACTGCAATCTTCTTTGTTTTTTATCCGATTTTAATG
>UELX01002083.1:0-34909 GCA_900480035.1 Eupelmus urozonus
TATTTCCATTTTGTATATAATTAATTATAACATTTAAAATTTGAAAAAAAAAAATGATAAAATTTGAAGTTTAGTATTAAACATTTAAATACTGTGAGATATTTATAAATGACACCCCCATCGCATTGGTATCCAATAACAGTTCTTTTTTAACGCATATCAATGAATGCTATTCAATTGTCAATATATATAAAATAAAAAACAAATACAGCAGAAAACTTCAATTTAAAACAAACTATAATTTAACCAATCGTCAACCAAACCACAGCCCCCACTCTCCAACAATTTCCAAATCCGCACATCAAAACCCACCTGAAACCCACCCATCACACACCCCCACCCCCACTAAAAACCTCGCCCTCCCGAGAGCAAAATTATTGCTCGTTGGAGGACCTCCCTCGACATCTCATAAGAGCCCGCGGCTCTCTCCCAAGCACGCTCATCTTTGCTAATCAGCCGCGCTGATGAAAATTCGTTCACGAGGACCGCTCCAGCCTCTCTCTACACACGAGCTCGAGAAAAAAAAAAGGAACGAACGATGACGCAGCCTCGCAACGAGGGGGATGAAGTAGGACGTAGCGCGCGCCTCTGCGGCTGAATATTTACAAGCCGGCTAGATGTGTATACGAGTGTTCTTCTTCCTACCGCCTCGCTCTCTTAAAACTCGTGCGTATATAGAAGGAGCCCAGAAGGGCGGGAAAGGGTAGATAAAGGGTAAACGGGGGTAGGAGGTCGGGGAAGGAGAGCAAGGGTATGTAAGAAGGGTGAAAAGGGGAGCTGGGAAGAAATTCGGGATAGGTGGGTGGTTGATAAGTATGATTTTGGAATTAGATTTATTGTTGGGCTGTGTTTTTTTCTCAGGAGGAGGTTGTCTTTTGTTAATGAACGCGATCTATCACGGCTGGCTTCTATAAATTTAAAAGGATTAGAGCTGTAGGGATGTCTTGGCCGGTCTATGTATAATGCGTTTTTGGGGATTTGCATTTATGATGGTGTGTAAACGTTGATTCGAACGGGTTTTGTGTGTTGATTCTTTGATGATGGTTTCACACCCTTAACTGATTGATAATCACAGTCGCAGGCATGGAATTATTATCAGAAATTCAAAATTCCCCTCATTATCAATAATTACGAGTCTCGATCGTTTCCTAGATCTTTAAAATAACTCCGCCCGTATAAAATCAACTATATCCCCGAATAACTCAAGTCAAAAGTTACCCCGGCCCGGATTTACATAGGGAAGGTTAAATAATTAAAAAGGAGCGCCGCCTAATTAGAGCCCTCCTTAGAATTCCGAAAACGAATTCGCCGATAACTCCCATGATTAACGAACGATATCCATCCAGCGCGGCGCGCTTCGGCAAAACGAAGAGCCTGCAAAAACGGAGGGAGAAAGAAGCGGCAAAAGAGAGACGGGAATGAAGGAGAGGCCGAAGGGAGAGCGGCAGATAAGGCGGCCAAGGAGAAATCGGCATAGAGTCTCTAAGAGGGAAAAGGAATCTTGGGAGAGAAAGAGGTGTGTAGGTATATAGATAGTAGAGCGATGCGGGGGTGCTGAATACGGATCGGAGAGCCACTGTTTTTGCCGGAGCGCTCATTTATACTCCAGCCCTTTTCCTCCTCCTTGGCTCGAGGAAGAAAGAGACTACGCCGAGTGAGTGTATATATAGACTCATGCATATACATCGGCGGCCGCGTGTGCGTCTGTATATACGCGGCTGGATTACGCGCTTATGCAGCCTTCGCCGGTGTTTACCTGTAACGCTCTCCCACTACTCCGTTATCCGCGCAAAAACAGGGAGGCTGCCAGCAGCACGCACACTCCGGGCTTTTCTTCGTTTCTTATGTATGCCGAGGACGCGAGAAGCACATAAGAGTGTGCGTGTATGCACGTAAGTTGGATGCTGCGCGGGGGGGTAAAAGCTTGCTCCCCGCTCTCTACTCCTTCACTCATCATCGTCCTCCTGGCTTCTTCTTCTTCTTCCGCTTCTTCTCCTTCGCCCAGGCGCTAGCGCGCCGTCTAGAAGTTGCGCGCGCCCAGCATTTTAATCGATTTCATTTGCGCGCATGTGAGAGAGGACTGGTGTGCGTCTGTCGTCGTAGGTCGCGCGCGCGCACGCGGTGTATAAACCTTTTCTTTGTTTTGCTCTGCTTGCGTCATTAGGGGAGAGAGGGAGGAGAGAGAGAGACGGATGGGGAGGCTGGGACGGGAGCGAGTTTGTATGTTGCGCGCGGAGAGAGTCTTGAGGGAGATTTTGTATATGGTGAGAGACGGGTGTGTGGATGCTTGTAAATTGCGTAATAAATGTAAGGCTGGGTGGGAGTGTATTGATGAGATAATTACGCGAATGAGTTTTAGGATGCGGTGCTGGGAGAAGGTTGCGTTTCTGTTGGTGGTAGTTTTTTTTTAATGGTTTTGGGTTATTGGAATCGTGAGATTCGAGTAAATTCGAAGAGTTTGAAATAATTTAAAATTCATTATAGATCAATACCAAAGTTAACAATTTAGTCTAGTTCGATAGTTTCTCAGGTTTACTTCTAGTTGAATAATAATAATTAATTATCTTATAATTAATGAATGCAGCTAACGAATTTAAACAAATTGGAATGTTTTCATTTCTTTTATTAAGTTAGAAGGGTGAGATTAATTTTTTTTTAAATTACAGAATAATTTTAAGCATTTGCGCATACAGCTTTGAAAATAAAGTATTTAAAAGAGCCTTAATAAATTAAATTTTACAAATCTTAATTTTATTAATATGTGAAAGTCGACTTTATCGCTATTTATCGTTTTATTACTTTCTTTTCATTTTCGATCAATTCAATAATCTTAATTATCTTAAGTATTTAAATTAATAACAACGAATAGATAAATTAATTACGAAATCAACAAATTAATACTTGATATAAATACAACATATGTAAACAATCATCACCACAGCATCTAATCCATCACATTTTAATAAACTCAATCACCAAAACGAAGCCATCATCAACACCAAAAAAAAACCGCACCGTAGCTTAAAAATCTCATCCAACCCAACCCTTACCCATCCCCCACCCACCCCCACACCCAGCATCTCCAAGTTTTTCCGCAAGCGGCAGCCTCTCCTACCTCCCTCGCTCGGCTACATGTAAAATACCGCCAGTTAGTAATTTACCCGCATCCCTCTCTCTCCCTCACTCATTTCATTCCTGTTTCCGCGGCTCGTACGTACACTCTTTCGGCGCGTGTGCGCTTAAGAGAGGGCGTGGTTCCGCACTCTCGTCTCCTACCTGCCTCTCTCTCTCTCTCTCTCACTCTCCACTCTTTTAACGTATATATGCAAGCGCCGAGAGAGAGAAAGCCATGTGAGGAGGAGGGAAACATTTGTCGTTCCTACTAACTGCGCGCGCGGCCTGGGAGAGAGAGAGTAGAGAGAGAGCTGCACTCCCCCGCGCGGAAATAAAAGAGAGCGGGGGGTGGTTGACTCCGGCGCGCGCTCGCCTCTCTTTCTTTCCGCGAGGGGAGGGCGCCTCTCTCTCTCTCTTTCGCGGAAAAATTAAGTTCTTAAGCGCGAGCGTTCAAGGGCTTTCCGAGCGATGAAGATGGCCGCGTGTAATGAGAGAAAAGAGCGAAATCCGAATATAGGTACGGAGCACTCGAGAGCTCTCCCTCTCCGCGTCTTTGCAGTTTTTGCCTTTCGTTTTTCTTCCTTTTTGTCTTGGCCTCGCGGCGGCGGCGGCGGCGGCTTTTCGACATCTTCTCCGCGCGCGCTGCGCCGGGCTTTTTGTGAGCCACGGGGCCTTGAGTGTCGCGAATTTGGCTAATATACTTCCGCTGCGAGGGCGGCCGGGGGATGAAAGCGTTAGCGAGCGGGGGAGAGGAGCCTTTAAGTCGCGGCGTATTGTTTTCAGCCCAATTTTCACTTCAGGAAGCGGCCGACTTCGCCGAGTCGCGGTACGAGCGTAGCGGGCTTTTTTTGTAAGGAGATTGAAGTAAAAAATTATGCGGCAGGGCTTAAGCTGATGTACTGTTAAAGATTTCGAAGATGATTGAGCTGGGGCGGGTGGTGATGGTGAGGCGGTACTGGTGGTTTGAAAGTAGTCGAGTATAATTTGTACTGGAAGCAGAATTTTTAATGCATATTTTAAAAGGTCACTGATGTTCAATTTCGTTAACTTCAGTGCAGTTATATATGAAATTTTTAATATATAAGCATTGAATTTATTGAAAAAATACATTAATTTGAATGCAAGGTGCATTCTAGTTTGCTCAAATGCATGTTTTGAAAATTTTTCAATGTATTCACTGTATGATTAATAATTCATTTCTTTAATTTATAAATTACGGTAGTAAGTGGATGTTCAATAATAAGCTTGATTTATTTTGTACTATTTATTAAAAAATCATCAATAAAATTGTTTATACGTGGTAACAGAAATTTTAATCAAATTCATTGATTATCTACTAATTTGAATTTATTGGTACATTTTGATAAACAATGGTCACTTGGATAATAAATACTAAACACCTCCACATTTACTAACGATCAATTTCACAATCACATCAAAACCCAACCGCAAATCCACACCCAATAAACAAAATAAAAATCCATCCAAACACCCTCCCCAAACAAACCCCCACCCCACCAACCGCCCAAACCCACACATCAAAAACGCACCGAGAAACAAACCCCGAACCCGAGCACGTGTCTCCGGCGCTTGAACAAAAAGTCAGCCGCAGCGCCGGCGGCCACGTGGTGGGCAGAGTCCGGCTTTGCGCGCGGGGGCGAGCCGGCGGCCGGGGGTTGGTCCACTGGCACCGCGCCGTATGCGCCCGCTGGTCAGCTGGGCTGCGTCGGCGCACTGTCATCGTCCCTCTCGGCCGCGCGGCGCACTCGCCCCCGCGGGAGAGTCTGCCTTGCGTACAGGAGAGAGGGAGGGGGGGGTGGGGGAGGAAGGGAGGACCGATAATACGCGACGCGAGAGCGTTCACCACGTGAGCTCGAGCACGTGCACTCGCTCCTGCGCGCGGCTTTCTTTTGGAGGCTGTTGAGGCTGTGGTGCGTACGTTGTGATGGTTTGGGAATGGGCGAGGGGTGAGATTTTAAGGTGAGTTTGTGTGCGTGTGTGTGCTATGAAGCCTAATTTTTTTTTAATTACTGAACGAATTTTTTTAAAAATAATTTAGTTAGTACAATTAAAGAATACTTGTATAATTAGTAATTTATTAAATCATATTTAATTCACAATCGTACTGTGGAAGCTGCTTAAATTAGTATATTTTTAATGTGATATCCTGGTTGCTCAAAGAGGAGGAGAAATTATCGAAGGACTTGTTAAGGTTTGACTAAATTGTCCCACATAAACGATTTAACTAGGCTTCCTTAGAGCTCTTACTTGGGCTATTGCCACACTCTAAGTAGGCAATTTTAGCCTTGCCTAACTAATTAAATTTATGCAACGTATGTAGTTATAATTTTAATAAGTTAAACTAGTTTTCAACATAATTGTTTACATAAATCTAAACGCTGGAAAACTAAACACAGCGCTTTGTTCAAATTCACATATAGAAAAAGACAACCCCAAAATAACGATCGCGAGAACTAGCCTAGCTATAATTAAATCACCCCTCTCAAAGAAATTAGCATCAAGCACTATCAGAATCAAAACTGCTCATCTCAAACAATCAAAAAACTGCCTCCCAATTATCCCAATAACCCAAAGCCCATTTTTCAAAAAGACGGTCCTCGCCAAATCAACCTCGTTCGCACGGCTCATGAATAAACATGCCCACACAGAGCAGAGCGCATTTTTGATCGCACCTCCGATACACCCACATACACACACACACACTTGCGTGCGTGTTCCCATGACGCGCGCGGATGAATTCAAGGCCCCTTAATTAATTCAAAGCGCGCGAGCTCGGCTGATCGATGGGTTAATTAAGGAAGCGATTATAATAACATCGCGTCGACGGCGACGATCAGGTGTGTGTGTGTGAGTGTGTATGTACAGCAAGTCGTGCTCGTGCGTAAAGAGCGCGCATACATCGGGTTAATGCGCACGTGCGCGCGCGCGCTGTGGATTTATTCGCTCGTCGTGACGACGTCGCGAGGCGCGCGCGATCACGGAGAGAGATTTTCCGTCTATAAAAATGTGATTTATGGCTCCTCGAAGCCGGCCGATCAGGATGCGTATTTTTCACGCGGGGAGAGAAGGAGCCGAGCGCGCGCCTTCTCATTGTCGAGGCGCGATTCTTAATAAGCTTTTCAGCGGCCTATTATTTATTAGAGGCAGGATTTACGATTTGTGATATGTTGAAATTAACTTATCTGCCCGGGTAATTGTTTCTGCTGAATTGATGCGTCCTATATAGTATAGTTGATTTTCACCTAAGATTCTTTATTATTTACAACACAGGGATATAAAAACGTTAAATTCTAAATAAAGCAAGATTAGCATGCAGCGGCGCTAATTACGAGGCGCAACTTTGAGCCCGTCTGAAAGAGGCAGCCGAGATTAATCAGCGACAACTGTAAAAGAAAAGCCCGCAAGACATAAACAAAGACGCGAACGAGAAAGAGCGAAAAAAAACACAAGGCTCGCTTGCTCGCGCGTACATATAAAAAAAAGAAAGAAGCCGAGAGAGCAAGAGAATACGCTCGGGCTTGAAAACGCAGAATATTACTCAGGAAGATGATTTTCTCCTCATATACGCTCGGCGTCGTCGCGCGCAAACGAACGTCGCTCATCCGTCAGGGAGAAAAAAAAAGAAGCATACGCAGCTCTCTCTCGCGCAGGAGAGAAGACAATAAGAAGCGCGCGAGCGCAGGAAGGGAGCGTGTATACACTCTCGGGTAAAGAAAGAAAAAGAGCCGTGTATATATGCGCGGAGAGAGAGAGAGAGAAAAAGCGCGTGCGTAAGGCAAAAGAAGCGGCGCCCGAAAAAAAGGAACCAGCGCGACATGTCGCTGCTGCATCCAACTCCCTCTCTTTTTCTCTCTGGCCCCACGCGAATATCCTTGCCCGTTAGCAGCGCAGCGTGTGTATGTGTGTGTGTAGCTGCCCCACCACTGAGCGCGCGAGTGAGTAAGAGCCGCGCGCGAGCGGCACATCGATCCGCCTTAATGAGTGGAAAGAATAAGACAGCCGCGCGCGCGCGAGCGAGCGCCACCCCTGCATCCACCCACCCCCGGCCGCGCGTCAGAGAGTTTTGCCTCCCCTGCGACGACGACGACGACGGAGAGCTCGGTCTTTCTCGGTTCCCTTATTTGCCGCTTCTTTCTCGCTTCCGCCTTGATGTCGTCGTCGTGCGCACGTGTGTGTGTGTGTGGGTGTCTGTGCCATAGGAGAGTGGGAAGAGGAAAAGTCGTACAGGCAAATTTTGTAGAAGCGAGCGCAAGGCTGTGTATGTAGCGCGCGCGCGCCGAAGCGCTTCCTTCGCGTGTGCAGATTTTAGTTGAATAATGAGGGGAAGCGGGGGGTGGAAGGAGCGAGGCGATTAGTACGGCTTCGTTTTTCGTTTTAGGCACGGATGAGGGAGGTTGAGCGTCGGGGATTTGGGAAAGGGGATTGCGCTTTAAGTTTTCAAGGGGTACCGATTATTTTTGATATTATTTTTTTCTTTGCGGTTTGTTTGAAACATTGTTATTGCAATGATTACTGGGTTTGATTGAATTATGATGATGCTGCCAGTAACTTTAATGTGATATAAATTAATTACTGCAAAAATACACTTACGGCCTTTTAAAATAGTAATACCTATATGTGTTAACTTTGCAATCCTATATATGTTTGATTGTTTGTTAAATCATATTATTATTTTAGTTTTTTCTATACCAACCTGTGTTTAGGTAACTATGTTTACCTTCTATCGAATTTACTATAAAAATCTATTCTGTTTAAATAAATAAAAATAAATAAATAACTGTATATAGTCAATTTTAACTCAATCGTTTTATCACCTCCAAAGGATCCTGTTGGGTAAATTTACGGATTGATTTATGATAATAAGAAAAAATTAAACTAATTTAAAATGTATCAATTATTATCACGTAAAAAAAGGTTTTTAAATTCTTGATAGATTTTTTTAATTGCTTACAGAATCAATTTGAAAATATTCCTATAAGTGACTACATACTTAATTAACATCGAAAGGATACTGGTTTCACAAACTATCTCGGACACAACTAACTCAAACATTAATCCATCCTTTCATTAATTGCCGAATATTTACCGAGCACAATTACACCAGCCCTCTCCCCCGCATAACCAAATCTCATTTGATAAGTTCCGAGATTCCATTTCGGTTTACCAATGCGCCGCGGCACGGCCGATTAATTCCCGCAGATAAAAATCTCCGCCGAAACTGTAAAACGAAACCCAGAAACGCAAAAGTTCGCTCTCTCTCTCTCTCTGCACCTCCACCCCCGCACAACTACAACCCCAACCCAACACACACACACAGCCCTCAGTACCCATCGGATTGCGCGCTCGAGGGCCAAGAAGGTAGAGAAAGAAGAAGAAGTACAAGACGCAGAAGTATTAGTGGAAGACGAAGCACACAGCGGTAGAAGAAGAAGAAAAGCTCGAGGGTGGCCGGGGGAGGGGGTGGTAATGCCTGCGCGCCGTTGTTTCGCGAGGGTGACACGCACGCTCCTCTCTCTCCTTCTCTTTCTCTTTCCGTCGCGAACCTCCCTGGAATGTTAATTCCCGGCGCTTTAATTCTTACGAATATTTCCCTCGTGCCTGGGCGAGCGCGCGATCGGCGCGAGGGGTAAGGGCGAGAGAGACTCTTAAGACGAGACTAGGAGGGGGGGGGTAGCTGAGAGTAAGAAGAATGCGAGAGGGACGCCCCGCCGGGAGCTGCGAGGAAAAAAGGAGAGAGAGAGAGGAACAAAGAGAAGAAGAAGAAGAAGAGAGGGTATGTGTAGGGGGGTGAGGGAGAGAGTAAGCGTCGCCGGCTGGCGCGCGAGTGATTAAAGATTTCGCGAGCGAGGAATCGATGGAAATTCGGCTGCGGGCTCGAGCAATTATTTTTACTGCCTGGATTTAGGTGGGAATGGGAGGCTTGAAGGAGGGCTTTGGGATTTAGAGGGTGCGTTGCTGGTTTGTTTCTTTTTTTAGTTTTTAAGTAATTGTGGAGTTTGTGAAGTGGTGTGAGAAATTTTTAAACATTTATTGTAATATTTGATTTGGGGGTATAATTAAAATTATACCCTGATAAGGATTTTCACGCTTAATTGAAATATTGTTGAAATAGTTTGCCTTCATAATTTTCTTAATCTAAATTACATTTTATTTTATTGTCTATTTTAAACAGATGAAACTGCTAATACTTCTTTCTTATATCGTACTTTCATGAAATTCTCGACTTTCTAAGTTTGGTGTATTTTTAAGTTATTTCAATTATTAAAGTTGATTAGTTCCAATCGATTCTAGGTTGTTTGAACAAATCATATTTATTCGAATAATTGAAATACTTTTTAATAATTAAAAAATATCTCTTCGAATAGTGCAAATAGATTTATTAGCTTCGTTTGTCTACTTCTATTTGAATTCTTAGATATTTCATTAAAGTAATTTAATTATACAAATCGCAGAGATTACAAAAAAAGATAAGAAGAATAAAAAACTAACTTTTTACCACCCTATATTTTTATACAAACAAATTTGATCTTATAAATCCATTTTAAAATAAAAAATCCGCAGCAATCGTCCACAGTACCCAAAAACACATAAACTTCTAAACAGTCTATTCAAACACCGCATCAATACGCAATAAAAAAAACTCTAACCATTAATCCAGTCACGCGTCACCTCAACCCGTTCCACAGCTCAACTCTCGTCTCAAATCCCTGCGACTCTCGAAAAAGTGCACATCGACCATCGAGCGGAAGTAAGGAAGTAAGAGTCTCCCGCAGCCCAGGCGCGAGAGCGAGCACCGAGAGCGAAGCAATTATTGCTCGTTAAATGAGTTTCAATTATAAGCGCGGCAGGGCTCGCTAGATCGTTAACTTTCTCTATGGACATTTGCCGCTCGATCGATTAGCATAATAATGATACTCTCGCTCTCGACCCGAGACATTGGCCCGATCGACTCGCGCGACATTTCTTTTGGCCTGCGGGCGACAGGCGCGGGCGTCGCGGTCAGGGAGCGAATCGTTACGTTCTTTATGCTTCACGAAAAATGGAAAGTCGAGAGCTGGGAAAGAAAGTGTCGCAGCGGTGGCTATAGTTTTACGGGCTGATACATGTGTTTCTCGCGGCTGGGAGAGAAAAAAAGAAAAGGAGCGACGCGGTTCTTTTGTGAATAGAAAGGACATGCTTGGGCGTCGATGGTTTATGCAACGTGATGTGGTCGAGCGAGAGATTGCCAAGAGCGGCTGGCTGGGTTTTTTAAAAATCCGTGAGATTGGAGTGCCTTTGGGAGGTGTGGGAGTGAATATTGAAGGAAAGGTGTTCTGGTTTTTTTTTTTGGTGTTGGTTTCAGTGGTATTGGAATATTGATGTTTGTCAAGGGTGTGAGGATTTTTTAAATTGAAATTAATTAAATTTTGATGCGTGAATTCACTAATGCGGTTTTGAGACTGTTTTTCTACGAAAATTCTCCTGAATATTACAAATAATATAAATTTTAAAATAATATAAATATAATTTTAAGTTGAAAAACTACATATTTAACAAAATATTTATCTGAAAGTTTTATCAAACATTTTTCTTACGTCAACAATATCAATTTTGAAATACAAAATCATTAAATTAAATGCCTTTTTTCATTTAATATATAGACAATACTATAATACCATTTTTATGTTAACCTCTTCTAAGAAATACACTATAAACTTGAAAATAGTTTCAATTACAAAATTTCAAAGCTTTATAGTCTTATAATAATGGATACTTTTGCGGAACAATCGAATTGATATAAACTGTAACCTTTTTATAAAAAACTTCGTTTTATTGGAACTAAAGTTCTTATGAATTTTTTAAATTCGAATTGAAAACAAAAGAATCAAGATTAAGAAATTTGAAATAGTTATTTAACTAGTTTTTATAAATTATTACTTTATTTAGATAGTTTTATGATAATATTTTAACTATAGTATTTTTAAAAAAGAGTAAAAATGTATTATATTAATATTTAATTTATATATTTTTATTGTCTTTCCATGAATTTGATCAGTTTTTATCCTTTCTTTGTAAGTAGCTTAGTTATGTATAATAAATTTTAAAAATATGGATTTTTATGTGAATTTATTTGATTTAAAGATTTTGTAGAGAATTAAAAAAAATTACAATAATTTCTTGGATTAGCTTAATTAGGTATATTATGCTAACTAGAAGGATTTGATACTCTCTATCTGCAATAACGAACCCTCTCATTTAATCATTATAAAATTACAATTAATCATTTGAGATATTTAAGATTCTCTACAAAATCTTTGAAATACTTTAAACGAAAATAGTAATCTTATTTTGTCAGCGAAAATCCACATCCTTAAAATAGTAACGATAAACTTATTAAATTATTTCGTAATGTAATGATTCATATTAGCTTAAATTACATAAAATAAAGTAATAAAAGTGTGCAAAAGTAAATTTTAGTACAAAATGCCCACTAATTATTTCGTAAATCTCTTAAAATTATCAAGATATTTACGATTAAGTAAGTTTAGAAAATTGTTTCTACAAAAATTGAAATTACAAATTTTTGTTTTATTCCAAAAATTTACTACACAAAGAAATTTTTTTGGAAAAGTTACTAAACTTTTTGTAAAAATTACTAAAAAGTTTTATATAGCGGTAACAGACTGTAAAAATCCAACAAATTCCTGAAAAGTTTAGTAATTTTGTAGATTTTTATAGTCTGTTACAGCTTTACATAACGTTTATATAGTAATTGTTTCAAAATGACATTCAATTTTTTATGAAGCTACATAAAACACAATAGAATTTGGAATATATTATAGTTGATCGATAGATATTGATTTAGAACTACTATTTATAAAAAGATACAAGTCTAATTTATGCAAATTGGTACAGAAATTTAGCTATATAAAATTAATTGTTACTTTGTTGAATAGTTTTTTTTTAATTTATATAGCTTAATTTCTGTATTATTATAATTATGGAAGTATTATAATTAAATGTAAAACATATTTTTTGTATTTGTTAAAAATAGTTTTTTGTGAAAATAAAGGATCAAGGATTAAAACACATTATAAAAAACCACTTTTAAAGATTTTTATTTGAAAATGTTAATTTACAACATTGTTTACTTCTAAAAATTACAGTGTTACATAAATTTATCAAAATCTACTACCGAATTAATGTCATTTTTACTGGTTCTACATTGGATAAAATAAAATAATTACTTTTATTAATAAAAATGTTGTACGCAGAAACATTTTAAATGTAAATATGTATTCGTTTAATTTTAAAATCATTTCTTTTATAGTCAACGTGTATTCAAAGATTAATTCTAATAAAATATATAATTGATTTCTCTTTGTATAAAAATATTGTCCAATATATAAATATGTAATTTGTACTAAAATAAGAGCAAGCTCTTTGCAAGTTAATGTTTAAATAATATATATCAATCCTTAAACTTGAAATTTTTATAAATTTTTATACATACAAATCAGTAAATGCTTATATGGTTCTTAAAAAAATAATTGCAATATTTACTCGGTGTTTCTAAGCTCTATAAATTAGGGTTCAAAGATTCAAAGATTCAGAATATTTGAATGTGCATTATTTTCAGAAAATTTTCTTAACAAGTGCGCCCATATTTCAAATAACTCCCCATTTGCAATTCCTCATTCGAAAAAACCTTAACCAGAAATAACGCAAAATAAATCTCAACTCAAACTTCAACAAACGCGTTTTTCAAAGATTATTCATTCCCGACTTCCTCATTACCCTCGCGCAAATTATTTCTTCATTAAAAACTCCGCACTTGTAGGGCCGCGCGCGCGCGCTTGGCGAATCGACAACGCTAAGTCCAAGAAAATTCGCCACAGCGTGCAGACGTAAAACGTATATAGCTACTCTCGGAGCTCGGGGAGAGAGAGAGAGAGTCAGAGAGGAGAGAGAAGCGGGGGCGTCGTGCGGTCGTCGCTGAAAACTGAAAAGTTCGTTTCGTAATCCGCGCGACTTCGTGAACTACGCGACGGCGGCGGTGGTGGAGGGATAAGGGGGGGGGGGGCAGACCGGGAGAATCGATCCGCGGAGTCGGTAATGAGCCAATCGTGATTCGCGATTTAAATGGGGGAGAAACGTGCGGAATTGTGGCCTGTTGCTCGCTCTGCAGCCTTTTGGACGCGACGATTTATGATTGTCCCTTTTCACTTTTGCGCGCTGCGCGCTTCGGCAATTTCTTTCTCTTTAATGTGTATGAGAATGGAAAAAAAAAGAAAGGCTCGTGTCACTGTGCCGAGCTTTGCCTGGGCTTCTTGGCTGTGGTTGTATGAGTGATGCGTTTTGCGCATGAGTGAAATGTGATGGCTCACTGTTCTTGCGAGGGCTGGTGGGTAATGCGTGGAAAACATGCGATGATGGCATTGTAAAGTAATGTATCGTATGTCTGAAAGTTGTGGCTTCTATTAAGATATTTGCGATGCTGCTTTTTTTCTTTATGCATCGCTGTATTCGTAATTTTACATGCATTTTTTATTATAACAAAATCATATATATCACATATACCAAACCATTTTAATAATAACAAAATCCGTAAGCCACAACAAAAATCAGTTCCAATCCCGATACACATCCACCATTTAAAACAATTTTTTGCCTTTGCACAATAAAAAAAAGAAACAGAGCGGTCGAGCCCGCGCGCCTTCTCAAGAAACTCGCCGGTTTTTTCGCCTCTACACACCGGTTCTCCAAAAGAAACTCCACGCACGCATTTCAGAAGAAGCGGGAGCGCATTCAGAAAGAGCGAGCGAGAGAGCTCCAGCTATCTCGGCTGCTCCAGAAAAAAAAAGAGAATTGCCTATTTTACGGAACTTGCTGCGTGGTCCATAAAGGAAGCGGCGTCGGCGGCGCTCTGAGCGCATAAAAGAAACGGAGAGAGAGAGGAAGGCGAGCTCGCTCGCGAGAAGGAGAGAGAGAGATCGGAAAGACAAAGAGGAAACGCGCGGCGATCGAGCGTGAGAGAGGGAAAAGAGGATACACACAAAGAGGCGTGAAAAAGGGAATGGCGAAGCAGCAGCGGCGGTAGGTAGGTAGGCAAGCCAGAGGAGCCAGCGGAGAAGAATAGAGAAAAAGTAGTGTAACTGTCGGGCTGGCTTTTTGCCGACGCGTCACATCCGGCCAGTGCATATACACGCTTATGCCCTGGGAAGCGTGTTTACTCAAGTAGATCGATGATCGTACGAACTTGAAGCCTGCGGGAGAGCTAGCGCGAAAGTTTCCGCTCTCCGATGTGTCACTTGCCGCCGCACCGAGAAAGAGAGAGAGAGACGAAAGTAGGACGATCTTTTTCGATTGTGTCGCGCGCGCGCGCAAGACAGACACTGTGGGGGAAATTTTATCGGTCGCGCGAGTTCTGGATAGACGGCCCCCTAGTCGAGCAAGAAGTGTATACGCCTTTGATGAGCTTGCTCCACATTGCGCGGAGCCGATCGCGCTTCTTTGCCGTTTATTCCGTTTTGCTTTTTGTTGAGCTTGCCGTGAGCTGCTGCTTAGGCTTGCTCGAGGAATTCGCCTGGTTTGGCGTGATTGATAGATGGAGAATGGGATAATTGTGTGAAAGTATTTGATTAAATTATTGCAATTATTTACATTTCTACTGTTTGGTCTTCAAAGTTGATTTGAATTTTTCTTAATAAATGGGATAAAATAAATTGTTTTATTTAGTTGAAGAGATGTCACAATTTTATTTTTTTTATTGTTGATAAGAGAAACTCGTTTAAATCTCTGTATAGTGTTGAAGACAGCAGAAAATCATGCCAATAATCTTAAACATTATTTGAATTAATTTGAAAAATTTTGGGCGTATTTTACGTAAGAGAACAATAGAAGTTCTAAACCGTAAGGAAACACGAGGTATAACAGGGTAGACGTTCTAAATCGCTTCTTAAGTGGTGCTATTCCCAACTTGCTTCTATTTATGTCGAGCGTTAATTTCTATTACCTTAGCAACAGGCACCACTAAGAAAACTATTTCGCATTAACCAGTAAAAAGGGTAGAGATTTATAACATACTTCAGCTTTTATTTTCGAGCAATGTGTGAACAAAATTTTCCTTTTTTAAGTTTCCATTTAACAGTAGTTATTTTTTCGGAAGTTAAATATTTTCCACATTTTGTTGCTGTATAATTTAGAGAGCTTTGTAATATTATTAGTTTTTGTTTATTTTTGAAAGTAAAAAGTTAAAAGGTTTTAAACCAATATTTTAACACTATTTTAAAAAATATTTATCTGAACAATATCTTATAAATATTACTCTAGCACAACTTTAAAAATACTATTGAAGTACACAACACAAATCTTATAATAATATTGCTACAGTACTAGTAAAATATTGCAATAATATTATTGTAGGAAGATTGTAGCAAAGTGGTACTAACGTTTTAGCAATATTTCACGGTATTAAACAAAATACTGCATTAATATTGTATCCATATTGTAACAATGTTGTAGTAAATTATAGCAACATCTAACATTGTACGTACAATGTTTTTTGAAGAGATTTAATCATTTTATTAAATTTTCAAAACATTTTTTTTCTCACATTTCTCGAAAATATAAGAATTGGTCATACATAATATTATGATCACTAAAATTTTACTTTAATTTTCGTTTCTTTTTGAGAAAAAGTATTATTTAAATAAATCCGTTTTTTATCCCTCATTAAGGCTAGAGAAAATCTGTATTAATATTTATTTGAAATTTTATACAACTAAATTCTTTCCGAAGTGTAAGTGTTAGGTACTTACTGTTTTGAGAACGAATTTTGTTCATAGCTCAATTAATTAAATTTTAAGATATTTCGTTAAAAATACAGTACTACTAAAATTTAAATTGTTGGTTAGTATTAAATTGAAATAAATGATGTAACTAACAGTTAATCACGAAGCAAATTTGAATAATAAACACGAGATGTAATTTTTCAAAGTTTTTGCAATAAATAATATTGGCCTAAAATTTTAAAATAAAAATTGATAATTCTTTATTGTTTAAGAGTTTATTTTATCTGATTAATGCAATTATATCCTACACAAGTATCTCTATTTTAAAAATCAATAGTTTAAATGAAGACGCTTTTTTCCACATAACCAAATACAACAACCATCTAACAAAAACAATAATTTTCAGCTCAATCCCTCGCTACTTCAATACCCATACAATCACACACCACATATCCACAGAATTCACACAGCGCAATTCATCGTCTAAAAGCTCGCCCTAAAATAATTACCACCAAATTCTTGACCCCGAGAGAAAATCCCCTCTCCCACCTCTACACACTCGCATCTCCTCTCCCTCGCGCGTCCCAATAAACCGCCGACACAGAAAAGGCCATCCTCCGTCGCGCTCCGCACTGTATTAAATTATAATACCAAGGGGAGGAAGACGAAAGGATCCCCATCTCCCTCACTCCAGATCCACATGTCGCCGCGCTGCCTTCGAATCTACACCCCTCCTCGCGTCTTCTGCTACGGACAAGGCCGACGTCTTCTCCAGGCGCTCTGCGCGGCTAGCCTCGTTGTAAATTCATTCGGCGGATGCCTAAACGGCAAAAATAGAATTCCTCGTGCTCTCGGGTATGTATATATACGTGGTTCATTCATGCGCCTGACTGTGCGTCTCGCTGCTGACTCGGTGGCTTAGACACCCGGATAGTTAATGAAATTCGATCGCTGGCAAATCGCGTTGGGGACCGAGCTATAATTCTGTGTATGGGCGAGGAGCTCGCGTCGATATGGGGATCGTAATAATCGATTAGGTATTATTCTATTCGGGGAATATCGGGAGGAATTATCGGATGAAATTTATTTTAGAGGTTTATTTACGTCTAGTATAAAACGGCTTATCGAAAGTATATTGCATCAGACACGTATATATGCTTCTCGCGCGCATCAAACAGCGCGCTAACTGCCGATATTTGTCAGAGCGTAAAACAATAAGCGCCGATATGCACCTTACAAAGTGCTCAACTATTCCGTGCTTAAGCGCAATCAATACGTACAAACCAGCCGAGTGCCAAAAACTTGCGCAACGCACATAAATAGCCGCAGATAATCCAGACGCGCCAGAAGAAGAAGCGGCTCTTTATATATACACATGCAAGAAGCATCTCGTACGAGCTCACCTCCTACACTACAAAACGTACAAAGAGAGAAAAAGCAAGAGAGAGCCGTTCGAAGCGCTCGCTGCACGAAACCGTATCTCTAGGGCGCGCGCAGATATATCGGGCCTTAGGTATATCCGCACGACGGTGCTGAATAGCGTCTCAATCTTCGCGAAACGATCTCTCCTCTCTCTCTCTCACTCTCGGTCCCATAAACAAACTCTCGCGCGCGATGCACCCATGGACAACTAGATATATACATACACACAGCATCATCGACTGCTTTCTCTGTCTGATCTATAAAGTCACCCCATAGACGATAAATCCTAGCGAGAGCTGAAGTAGGGGGGAGCAGAATAAAATGGATCTCGACTAATTGTGGGAGAGATGCACGACTCACTCACTCGCCTGCGCCATATACATGCCTCTCTCTCTCCGATCCTTCTGTGCATCACGCTCCGATACTCTCTCGGCTTTGCATTGTATGTGAGAGCGATCCATGCACGAGAGAGAGAGAGAGAAATTTCGAGCTCGCCGGAGAGGGTATATAAAGAAGATGTAGAGTGATAGAGAGGCGAAGGCTCTCTGCCGATATGGCTATGCCCACACGGTGAGCGTCGGGCGCGCAGGCAGCTCTGCACGAGAGGCTGGATTTAGAGAGGGAGTGATGCCCGCGAACTTTGAACCTCTCGGACGTGTCGGGGCCCTGTATATATTTTATTTATCTTAATTCGAGATATTTGATAGGTTATGCTGGGCCCTTCTCGGCGCTCTCCGCGAGAATTAATCGGTTACTTTTGGCGAGAGCGGGCCTCTGCACGAGCTCGCTCTGTTTGGATTGATGCGCGCCCGTTGAATAAATAGCGATTTCCTTTCTGGAACGAGAGATTTCGCGTTACGGCTAATCGAGCACGAGGGCAGTTTAGATGAGGAGGGGGGGATGGATGCTTCGTTCTCGATCGATTTTTCAACTGTATCGAGGATGGGATCGGTTTGCTGGCTGTTTAAGGGCTTGGTCATGCATGTGATATTTGATGAATCTCGTTATTGGTATTTTAAGTATGGTGTGTGAACTTATTTTAATGTTGAATAATTATTGTTTATGGTATACGTATTTTCAACTATAAAAGTGAAAAACACCAGCCTAATCCCACTTCTTAAAGAACCCAAATTAAGAAATAAACGCGACCAAGCCACTGCCCTAAAAAAACCTCGCTCTCCCATAACTCGCCCACACAGATGCATATCCCAGCGATAAAACCCAGCGCTCGGAAAAAGAAGACGGCACAGCTAAACAAGATTCAACATTTGCACAACGTCTCTCGCCTCCCGCGGCGGCCCCGGCCGACCTGCATATCGGCGTCAAAGCAATCTCGTATCGAAGGCACGAAATTTCGCGGGGGCACAGAGGGGAGAGAGAGAGAGAGAGACGGATGAGTGAAATAAGACAATCCGCCGTGGTTGCATCACAGGCGTGGATCACATCTGCCTGGGCACGTGAGCCGGCCTCGTGAGCCGTATATATCGACTGGTGGGGGAGCAAGCCTGTGTGTATACGTGTCGAGGCATCCGTAAAGGCTGGGGGTACTTTTTTTTTTGTTTAGTGGAGGCTAGAGCGCGGGCTCCGGGTCGCACGATCCTGGTTTGATCTCGAGAGGAGGAGTGAAGTTGTGGGTGAACGTTGCCCCGTCTAAGCTGTTGGTGGAGGTTGCTGAAGATGTTTGGTGGAGAGGTGTGAGAAGTGGAGTGGCTGATGGAAATTGGGATGAGGATTGTTGGGGGTGATAAGGGGGGTTTGGGATTATTATGTTTAGCGGAAAAAATTATGAATTTGTAGTGGTGTTTTTAGTTGGACTTGGGGGTTTTAGATGCTGGTATCGAGACAGTAATCATGTTTCTTTTGCTGATCCAACAAATTAATTTGTTAATTCATCAATTATTTCATAGTAAATTAACTTTGCTGTCATATAATATCGTTTTTGTTCATGCTTAAAAAGATATATTTTTATTTTTCACAATTAAATTGGTAGTAACTTTGAAAAAATTGAATGTAACTGAGTTACAAGCACGCTGGTATTAATATAGCTAATCATAGTTTAAGTTTCAAGCTCCTGAATGAGACATTAAACTTTTGTAACGGATATAGGAGTGCCTCCAAAATTAGACAAATTTTATCGCACTCATTTGTTAATTTTGTAGAAGACAAGCGGAAGTCTTGAAATCGCATTTTCCCGGAGCTGTCATTATAACGAGATCATCGAGGTGTTAAAATTAAAGATTCGACAGTATTCCGCAGAATAGAAAAGCGAGCTGTCAGATTAGCTCAAAAAAAGCGTACTCTACAACCACTATATATAAATATTACTTATCCAAAAAATAATTAAAGCGTCCTAATTAAACTACCTCCACCTCTCAAACTTCCCTATCAAAAATTCAAATTACCCACCAAAAAAAAAACTCAATCTCACAGGGTCACCAACCTCACCTCTCACATCTTTCTCATAACACACACTCGCATACCCACACACACTCCTCAGCTCACACAGAAACCAAGCATACAAACCATCTCGCATCAAATAGGCAAAACACACGTTGGTACACATCGTGCATGCGAGCCTCTCGCAGGGCCTTGTTTGCGCAGTACTCGATAATTTCATTGCCGTTCTCCAGTCGTTTTATTTTTTTCCTCCTCGCGTCTGGGAAGGAGAGCCTGGAATTTTCAAAGGCCCGTGCAGAGCGCGCAGGCACGCGTGTGTGGAGTTCCAGTTATCGGCGCACTTTTCAATTATGCGGGATTGATCAATTTTCTCGAGGCTCGCCGGGAAGCTCTCTCGCGATGATTGCCGTGGGGGGAGGTTCGCGCGCATGACCCCGGCTCTCGCGCGCATGTATGATCAGAAGACTTTTTCGAGCTCGGGTGATTTTCGACTGTGAGTTTGAGCGGCTTGCAGTGAATGGATTGTGAGAATTTACCTTCGTTTGTGGGTATGTTAGTTGTGCTGTTGTGATTATGAATGGTTGTTGCACTGGTGTTTTAATTAAGAAAGAGTTTAGATATTGAATATACGTCAGGTTGTTGACTTTTATTTTGCGAAAGGAAAAATATGTTCATTTTATTTCGTGTTAGTTGTCGAATATGCGTCTTATTTTAGTCTCATTTTCGCGAAGTTTACAAAAAATTCAAAAGAATAGAAGAAAGTCTCAAACAGGTAACCATTAAAACCGAAGTCACTCCTAAAACCTGGAAACAATCACATTTCCCGTAAACCAAAATACACTCGCCCGTCATAATCGAAAAAACTACTCTACCGTGAAAACTTCAGGAACCAAAGAAACCCATCAGAGCTCTCCACCTCCACAAAAAAAAAGACACCTAAACCCGCTCTCGCAAAACATCTCACGAATCCGCGCGGCACCAGCGACGTCCCACATTAAGAAAAGCCACTCCCCTGCGGCTCCCCCCCCCCTCCGTTCTAATCACTCCCGCGAGGCGGCCAAGTGCGAGAGCCGGCGCTGCTCGGCGGCAACGAATCAATTTAAGGTCGCGCAAATAGAATCGCCTCTCTGCCGGCGCTGCGCGCGTGTAGGCAAAGGTGAGCGCTTGAAAAATAAGTAAGTAAGACGCTGCAGCGGAGAGAGAGAAAAAAGAGGAGGAAGCCGACAAGTCGCGACGTATATAACGTAGAGGTTAAAAGAGAGAGAGAGAGCGCCTGCAGCCAGGCTAAGATGGCGTCGTCGTCGTGTTTACTTCGTTAAGCAGTTAATTACTCCGAGAGTCCTGCTAGCTCTCGCGCGCACACTCGAAGGACTACGTGACGGACGCGAAACGAGACGACGACGAGGATAGACGAGGCGCCTGGCAGAGAGAGGAGGATATGACCTCGCGAGAAAGAAAGCGAGACGGAGAGAGAGAGAGAGGAGTGGAATTACGCCGTGGGGGAGGGAGCAAAAATGAGGAAGCGAGAGATGGGGCTGGGGGTGGGGGATGGGAGAAAAGATTGCCGCGAAAACGAAGGCGACGATGAGGGATGGCTGCGAGCGCGCTTGTTTAGTTTTACCGCTCGGGAACGGTTAATGTTATAATTTTGCTCGGATCTTAGGGGAAGTGATTTTGAAGAATATCCGTGGTTTAATCTTGCCTTGGTTTTGATTGGTGGTGCTGTTTTTTTTTTTAAGGGGAATGTGAGCTGACATGTAGGAAAGTTGATTAGTAAATTGGTTTTATTTATTTTAAAGTAATCGGTTATAGTGACTTGATTGTTTTTATAGAGAAATAAGATTTGATGAGTATCATGACGATAATGTTAAAATCATAGTGACACGCAATTGTCAGCAGACTATGCATTTTTCTAGAGCCAAGTAGAAGGAAACGCCTCGCGTATAGACGTATTAACTCAATATAGTTTACTAAGTCAACAAGAGAGTTTGTAGTGTTCGTTAATTATTTGCCAGAAACTGGTTAGTAAATCAGCTTAACCATGTAATACATGATGAGACGTTGCCAGTAGCAAACACAGTGCAACTTTACGTAAACTAGACTATTTGCTCACTACCAACCGAAACAAAGCCTAACAACAAAGCAGAACAAAAAAAAAATCCTCCCGCGAAAATTGTCTGCTTTAAATTAAAAAAACTTAATTGCCCATCTCGGAAACAATCAAAAAACTTATATGGTTTCCGGCGCGCTTTATAAGTTTCTGGTAATTTGAGAAAAACACATAGTGGACGACAAACGAGGATATATACGGAGAGGGACGCGCGACCGCACGAGGGTAAAAAAAAGGGCAGCACGACAACGAGAGGAAGAAGTAGAATTAATATAAAAGATAAAAAGAGAAGCGTAGAGCCAGGGACAGAGAGAGAGAGAGGAGATACAGCTCGGGAGACACGAGCGGGCAGAAAAGATTGTTGAAAAAAGAAGGTGACGATGACGACGCTGACGACGACACGACGGAGAGGTTAAAGCGCCGCGGGAGAGTAAAAGCCAGAGACTCGATGTAGACGTAATAAAACACGTAGACTCGGGGCGGGGGGAAGGGGAAGCTAGAGAGAGAGAGAAGTTGAAGAAAATTTCTTGCTCGCGAGCGGGTAAAGCCAGGGCAGAGAGAGCGCAAATCCGATATCGAGGCCTCAATCTATTTATCTATTTATCTCGGTCCCTTCGCGCTCCAGTCGCGGCGGCGTACAGTACTAACGAACTGATATTAAAATAAGTAGGCTGCGGTTAACTTTGAGAGAAAAAAAGAGGGGGAGGAGAGAGAGGAAAGGACGAAGCTCACGGGCAGCGGCTTTAAATCCGCAGTGAGGAACGAGCGAAAATGCAGTTTGCGGAGATGAGATGGACGGGGATCTTTTTTTTTTTCTAGAGCGATGCGTTTAGTGATTGAATTTTAGGAGATTGTTGTTATTGCTGGGTGGGGGTGGTTCCGGATGTTTTTATATGAATGTTTTCTTATAAGATGGTTGATGTATGAAATGTTTTAGTATTTGGATTGTGTTGAAAGGTTTAAGATATAAGGACACTAGTCTTGCTGCTTAATATACAACGTGGATACCTTCATCAACTATTTTATCGAGTTACTTTATTACTTATTTTACTATTTTATAATTTGTAAGTTTAAGTTTTGTAATTTATTCTATTAAGATTATTATTTTTATACCACAGGAAAAAAAGTATTTTGTAAAATTAAAGGTCAAATTTATTTTACAAAAATGTTTGAAATAAAATTTAATATTTTTGTTATTTCAAAAGATTAGTTGCTTTTTTAAACTTCTTTTTTACTAAGATGGGTAGCAAGTATTTTATCTTGATAGTCAATCATTTCGTCCCAATTTAATTAAAACAGAATTGCAGAACAAACTAATTATTTCTTAAATATCTAATTTTGAATAATCGAAAAATCGAATAAAATTTCAGACTACATTTCACGTAAATGCTGCAAAAATTTATAATAAATAATGAAATTGCTTTTTAACATTTGAGCTAACATTTCATCATGCTTGTTCTATCACTTTTAATTCTAATTTTTGTCAACAAAAATTGAAGTCACAAACCAAAATAATGTGAGAATACATCATCTCACACAATGCCCCTCATCCTTGAAAAGCCAACTTTACTAATCCCTAAAAAAATCCTACCAAAACCCAAATAAACATTTAATCTTCCGCCACACGTCAAATATGAGAAGCAGACGGCAAGTGCCGCGGCGAAGCCCGCTCGTAAACGGCCAAGCGAAAAGAGACACGTTTCCGCGATGACAATAAACGGGGACGTTTACACGCTTTTACGTCGGCCGGCTTATATACAAACGCAGGAAAAAAGCCCATAAATCTTGTACCCTCGATGCTTAACAGCAGTATAACCTAAGATTAAGAACAACATAATTGAATCAGCCTAAGGTCGAGCTCTCGCCCCCCTCCTCCTCATCCACGGCCATTGATTTTCCCGTCCGTAGGCTCGAATTACTTTTTCGTTCTCCAGCCCCGTGGACTCTTAGAGCGACGTCGACGTGGAAGAAGCGAGAAAGAGAGAGAGAAGCGATTGCTCGCGCCTCTAAAATATATCTATACATCGCGCGTCAGCTCAGCTGTACCTAGCGCGCTTCTAGCTTCCATCAGCGGAGTAATTAATTTTTAATGTACTTTGCCTGCTTATTTCTTTCGTATCATGGCCTTTCCTTTTTTCCCGTTACGCGCCCGGCCCTCCCTAGCTCCTTACCACCCGCAGGCGCGCGCGCGCGCGAGCGACGGTTATGAATTTCTAATGAGATTCCGCGAGGAAGATCTGCGAGAGATTAGCGCGAGCGACGAGGCTGCAGCCAGCCACCCCCCCGTAAAAGTGTGTATACCCTGCATGGCTGGAAAATTGCCCCCGCGCGCGCGCGGAGAGAAAGCAAAGAGAATGCGCCGAGATTCCGGCCGATAAAAGCTGCGCCGGGGCCTACTTAGGCGAGAGCAATTTTAAGATGCATCGCGTGTGTATACGCACGCTCTTTCTCTTCTTCTGCTTCTTCTGCTGCTGCTGCTGCTCTCGGCTGTGTATGCGAGCGTGAGTGAAAAGATGCGGGCCAAGCTGGGAGTTGGGTGCTCGGGATGTAGGCGGCTTTGTTTTTTCTCCGAGCTTCTTGCTTTCTCTAGGAGGCGAGCTTTTTTCGTTTGAGCCGTGAGTCGCTCTGTTGTGCTTACCGGGGGCGCGCTGTGTGGCGACGCGTAATGAGCCGCTAAGAAGGAAAACAGCGCGAGATTTTTCTGCTTTTTTCGGCTTGGTTGTTTCATAGTTTTAAATTTTCTAATGTTTTAAATTTTTGAATTAAGTAACATTTGTGTAATAATAATGCTAAGAATCATGGTAGAAAATTGACCAGATTCTGGGCAGAATTTTTGGTCAACAAATGTTAAAATGCCACTTATCTAAAAATTCTGGAAATGCTTTGAACAGAATTTCTAGATTAGTGTCATTTTAACGTTTGTTGATCAGAAATTCTGCCCAGAATCTGGTCAATTTTCTACCAGGGAATGATTAAACACATAAGTTCTTCTTTAACTAAAATTTTAACAATCACCCAAAACCAAAAAGCCCAAAATTTAAACCCCCAAGCCAATCAATCGCATCTTGAAAGCAAGCAACAAGAAAGCCACCTCTCCCTCAGCCAACTGCGAATCCCGCAACTTCTGCCCCCGCATCAGCCGCCTCGAAAATCAAACAGTCTTGACCGCTTCTCGCGAGTCCGAACTCTCTCCCGCGATGCATGTAAGCCCCCGTATATACATATATATCCCCACGCGCGAGCGCAGAAGCGCGCGATAACTACCGGCCTAAGTCCCAGAGGCTGTAGAGCTACGCGCGCGCTCGCTCAAGGAAAGGCGCGCGCATGCATCGGGCTAGTATAGCGCGAGGTCCGAGGTTAAATTTGCCGAGTTTCCGTAAAGTACCCGGAGAGAGAGAGAGAGTTTAGACGCGAGCCTCGTTAAAGTTCACGACGGTGAACGTACGTTTACACACATATATACACACTGCGCGCGCGCACCTTTCCCAGTCTATGGTTATGCACTTTGCGAGTTGTTTTCATAAATTATCCCCCAGGTATATAAGCACAAGCACAATGCATGACCACTCGCTCTCCTCTCTTTTTTTTCCCGCTCCCAGAGGCACATTTTGGTTATATTGCGAGCCGACCGCGGTGCAGCGGGGACAGGTAGGAAATTTGTCCTCTGCCGAGGCATGTGTATATACGGTACTTTCGAGGCCTGGCCTTTAGTTAGCCGCGGAGCCGACTGAGCTACCTATATCAGCGCATTTACGCGCTTGGTGCAATCTGTGTGTGTGGGTTGAGGCATGTACTTTTCGGCGCGACGCTGGAGATTCAAGGGCTGAGCCTGCGGAGCGTGTATGTAGGAGGCTTTTGCGCGCTGGCTGGATTTTTTTAATTAAGATTTGGGGAGGCTGGAGGGCCTTTTTGGAGGTTTTGTCGAGGAGGTGCGACGTGATTATTTTGCAAAGGTTTTTAGTTTGATGTTTGGTTTTTGTTGTTTTTGGTGGTGATTGTGGAAATAAATGGGTCTGAGGGGGTGCCGAATAGAGGCAGAGGTTGTTGCCTTGTTCGCAATTTAATTTTACAAAATATTTTGAGAGGTTTTATGTTTTTCAAAATTTTCCAAGCAGAGACTCATTTTGAGTCTCTTGTGTCTTTTTGTGAACAAATTTTTATTTAAAAATTAAGCTAGAAAAATGAGAAATTGTGTAAATCTCTAATACCGACGTTACTTGTAAACCGACATTAGAATGTTGTACTATTTTTCACTTTTTTAGTTCAATTTTGGAATAAATTTTTGTTTTTTATTCTGAAACCAATCTTTTGTTGTATACCACACGGGTCTCAAGTTGCAAACTTTTTAAAAATTAAAAGTTTCCAGAATATTTTGAAAAATTAGATTGTGGATAAGGTAACAGCCCATGTCGTAATACACGTACACACTTTGCGAGTCCAAAACAAAAATTTAAAATCTTGTTATTTAAATCCTTTTTCGAAATCTAATGTAAACTCATCAATGTCCAAGTCTTTTTAAATTCAGCTAGATTTGCTATACGCTAAGAAATTATCTTTTACCTCATAAAATATAAGAAGTAAGTTTTTAACAAATTCATAATGGAATCACTTAAGAACAGTATTATTTCCAAAATTTCCCAACAATTCAAAATTCCTTTCAAACCCACACAGCCCACCCACTGATCCTCCCTTAACCCAAAACACTGTTTTTCAAAAAGCAAGCTATCCCAGAAAACAACCACCTCTCCTCTACACTCATCCCACTCTCGCTCTCAAAAGCATCCCCATACAAACCTTAATAAGGCAGCGATCAATGCGAGCCTCGTGAAAAAGAAATCACTCGACGACTTCACGCCCAATTTATTCCAATGCACGCGCTCCCAAAAACAGCTCCATCCTCTCCCCCCGCTTACTTTTCCGGAAGAGCCGCAGGACAATACAGCGCTCCCGGAATAAACTCGAGCCCTCGGCCCTAAGACCGAAAAACAGGGCCCGTCCACACACACAGGTGCCACTGCACGCATACACACAATTATGTATATAAGAACTAGCCAACGCGCGCGAGACCGTTTTGTTATACAGCTACCCCCAAGAGCGACGGCACTCGACCTTTTCTCACACACACAGCCAGTGCACGCGTCTATATACCTGACCTGCACAAAAGAGGACACACGCACACAGGCTGCATTAGGGCCGCTAATTTTATAATCCTCGGGCGCAGAGAGGTGCCACATGAGCGGATTTTCCTGCGCGTGTGTCGCGCGCGAGGGCCTCGAGAGGAGAGATGAGGCACTAAAACTTAAACCCATCGGCGAGCGCCGCGGGAGGCGGCCTTCCTCTGGCCTTTTTTCTCGCCGGCTTTTCTGCGTTTATGTGCGCGTGGATCTGCCGGTGCGTCTTTGCTTTCGACGGGTTTATGGAGAGGAGATGAGCGCTGCACCTCACCTGCGCGCTGATGGCTTGTTTGTGTCTCGCTGGGGTATTTAGCGCGGGTGGGTGACGGATGAGAGGTGCGGTAGCTTTGGTTTTTGGGAGGGATGTGATGGTTTATTGGCTGGTGAAGCGTTTTTTTTTTAAGGGGAGGTGGTAACGGTGAATGATTGGTTCGGTTGTCGATGTAAATTATTAGCATGTGAGATTTACGGTCGCTGATAAAGTAATTAACCAAATGCCAGTTTGAATTCTGAAATTTGCGAAAAAAAGTAGGAACTTAGCGGAGCAAGCAGCGCACGCGGGAAAATTTAATCAGAAAAAAAGGCAGGAGCTCTCGCGCCGGAGAAGATAAATCCTGCTACTACTTCTCGGGCGCGCGCAAAGTATACTACAATACACAATGGCCACTTAAGGTCAGTGCAATTGTTTCCATTTTCGCGGTAAGAATTCACGACGCGAGCTCGCCAAGCGGTGCCTTTCATCGGAAACGTCTATACAACTTCTTCATAATCTTCCTCTCTCTCTCTCTCTCTCTCTCTCTCGGCGGGGGCATGAGCGCAAAGGGGACCCCTCGAGCCTTTCCGTCGAGAGGCGCGACAAAAAACCAATTAGAAAATACAAGAAGAGAGCTCAAACATATTCTTTTGCTTCTGCCCCCTCTCTTGCTTGCGCTCGCTAGCTCGTACTTATTACCTATCGACCGCGAAGTGGCTTTTTTTTCGCTTTTTCACTCGACTCCCTGCCTTTGTTCCAGATTATTTTTTAACTCTGAGTTTTATTGTTTTCCATTTTTTCGCTGCCGAGTTTTATTTTACGGATAGATAATATGCCATTATTTTGCTCAAGAAAGTTGGCTTTTTTGTGGGGATTCTAGTATGTCTTCTTTTGAGGTGTTCTGAAATAAAAAAGTAATAATTATTATTCATTACTGTGATGGTTAGAAGTAATATTTTAGATTAAAAATCGTTTAAATTATAATAAGTTTAATAAGTTGAGTAAGATTATATACTTAACAATATCAATATTTTGCGTCACATTGTTGAGAAATAAAATTTCTTAATACGATATGGAGCTTCTAATAAAATTTCTTGTGAGGTAGAGCTTCTATGATATTCAACAAACCAAGGTATAAAATATAATTTATTCAAAACTAATAGTCGACGTTTCAGAAAATTCATTAGTTCTCCCCAAGACTTACTGCTTGACTTGATTATTTGAAATTTCTCAATTTTCAAAATCAATGCAGAACCACAGTACATTTACCTCTAGTATCAATTATTGACCAATTCCAAGCACCGAACGCTTTTCAAAATCCTACCAGCAAACAGCTCAAAAAACGCACACACAGCAGTAAACATCCGCTCTTACCTCCTGCACTCGATTTCAAAAAATCCAGCACTCGCTTTTTTCCCCAGGCCTCTCGCAATAGTAAACTCATTAGCCTCCTCGCAGCATTCGGCGAGAAAAATCATTTGCAAAAGCGCGCGTTTTTCAGCTTGACATAAAGATCCAAGTAACCCTCTCTCCTTGCGCTCACCTCCCGCGGCAATGAATTTACCTTTTTGCTCGCGGACCCGCGTTTTCCCCTTTTACGCTCGGCTTTTTTTGCCCGCGCAGTGTCGAAGCCTGCGATTCGACAATTTCATTTGGCGTCTCTCGCTTATTGCGCGTAGGTATATATACGTGCGCGTATACACAGCGAGAGAGAGAGGAGCTCTTTTGTGGCCTTGCTCTCTCCGCGAGAGAGATCGCTCGAGTTCTTCGAGGAACGCGTAAACTCCTTTGCGGGCCGCGCGCATTATGTGTTTATCCCTGTTCTCTGATCCCACAGGTATATATGGACACAGAGGGAGAGAGGGCAAAAAGAGAAACGAGAGGAGAAAAGTGCGTGAGAGGGACAAGTTACACGCGGGCGTGTGCAGGTGCACGGCTCTGCTCTGCACCCACACCGAAAAGTGAGAGAGGCACGCATGAAGCGGCCGGAGGATGTGAAGACGCAGCGAAGAGAGAGGGAGAGAGGAAGAAAAAAAAGAGAGGCTCAAGGTCGCCTCGTGTATATGCGGGGAAGGACATAAAGGAAGAGGCATTTTTCGAAAGCAGGAGAAACGCGAGGGGGGAGAGGGTATATATAGGTACCGAGGGCTAATAATTATGAGACATAAAGTGACGAGAGAGCGCATGAGGGGGAAGAGCTGCAGCCGAGAGAGAGAGAGAGCGATGCAGTTCAGAGAAGATTGGCTAACTGGCCGCCCTTTACACAAGCGAGCTCTCGCGCGCGCGAACTTTTACGCACTCACACACACACGTAAGCGCAAAGTGCAACAGGAGATGAAACGCAAGGGCGCGCGCACAGAGGATGTGCGGATGTATAGCGAGGGAATTCCGGGAAGAGCCGCTCGCAAGCAGCAAGTTAAGCCTGTCATAACGCGCTCGTCTTCTCTGGAAGGCCCAAACTCTCTCTTCTCTATCTCTCTTCCACCCCCTTCAGCAAACCGAACACGTGAGTATACACGTATACACGTAGACCAGTGCGCTCGTGCGAATGATACACGTGTCTGAGTGCGCACGCCCGCAAAGTATGGTTTTGTCGTTAAAAAGGGGACCCGCGCGGAGATTGCGCCAGCCACTTGGCACCGCGCGATGCTGCAGCTCTCTCTAGAGTGTGGATCCATTCTCGAGGAATGCAGCGCGTGCAAGTACTAAGGGAGAGAGAGATGAGAGTGGAGTAAAGGGAAGACAAATACATAAACCGGCGCCGAGGCCTTATTTCTTCCTTTCTTCTTTTTTTTTAAGCGAAGGGATCGAAGAGTGCTCATTTTCGGTAATACGGATTTGCGATGGGAGTAAAGGGCGCGCAGAGTGCAGTACTTACTGGGCAGGAATGATTGTCAGGTATATATATCGCGAGAGAGAGAGAAAGATACGGGCTTTGTACTTTCTCGCTTTCGTTCTTACGATTTTTCGATATAGTCCAGCCTTTCTTCTTTACGTTTATGAGATATTTATGGAAGCGATTCCTGGTTGCCCGGCGCGTTTAATAATTTTTTTATAAACTTGAAAGGACTTATTTTTACAAGGTAGAGGGGTGGAGGGAGGGATTTCACTTGGTTGCTGTAACGATTGTAAATAAGCTTCGTAAATTGATTTTAAGAGGCGCGCGCGATTTATTTTTTCGAAACTAAGGTTTTTTTATCGCTTTATTTTTACACCGGCCCCGCCGAGCACGTTTTCAGATGAAAGGATCTCCCTTGCAGACGGGGATAATATAATATTAAAGTTTGAGGCAAATGAATACTAAAGCTGCGGAAATCTTGGTTCTTTCGTGGTCGAATAAAATCAGTGTACGCTCGAGTATTATCAGTGAATTTATCACCTTGTAACTGAAAAAATGTACTTTCAGGGTTTTTATTGGATTGACTTTTTTGAAATTTTATGATGTTTTGCTGATAATTTGTTTTTAATAGTAGATAAAGTAGTATATAATTTTTACCAAAATTCTTTTTATTATCGTTAATATATTTTTCAAAAATTACATGCATTAATGTTTGAAAAAGAATCAAAACAAACTTAATTACATTTCAGCGTAGCATAAAAATTTAGCGACATAAACGAAGTTCTTTTTCCCCAAAAAGGCAACATTTGCACAAAATTTTCCTAAAATTAAATACCATTAAGACCTTTTTACCCCAAAAAACGTTAATTTTTTCAAAAAACTGCCACCCCACCTAAAAAACCGTCAAACATCAAATACAAACATCACAGGAACCCCACCCCCAGCGTCTCGCCGTGATTACACCCCCTAAAACCTCTCCTTTTTTCCGCGCTCGGCACGTCTGAGCGAATTTTCAGGAGCCGCACAAACCGCCATATACACACGGCCCTCATTATAAAATACCACGTGCAACGCTGAACTTGTTATCGCGCTGCGTTTAATTAGCGCGTATCCGCTCGCGTGGGTGGGGACAATTTTCCCCGGAGACACGTGGAGCTCCCGCGAGCTCCGGCCGAATATCTAAAAAGACAAGCCGCGGCCGAACAATGCGGCTTTTTTTCGCGCTTTTGCATGGGGATGTAACCGGCCGGCTCTGCGCGATTTTCGTCAGCGACGCGGCTGATAAAGATTTCCGTTTGACGCGGGGGAGGGCCGCAGGAGAGGACAAAAGTTTCGGGCGTACCGAAAAAAAAGTGCGTGAAAGAAAAGGCTTTTCGGCAGATCTTTTAATTTGTTATGAAGCCGGAGCTGCTCTGAGTTTTGAATGGCAAATGACTTGGCGACGGGATGGTTATGTGGCCGGTTGTTGGGAGTGTTTTTAGCGGGGATTTTTTTAGATGGGCTATCGGTGATTTTACAACGCGCGATTCACCTACTTTCCAAGTGCGTTTCATAAAATATCGATGGGAACTTTTTTACAGGAATTGTGTAAAGTTTCGAGTTTTACAGCTTGTCTTTAAGAGCGGGTTGTGGGTACTTTATGTTTCTTATAAATAAAATCAATAAGCGGCATGAATATTTTGCCGGGTTTGAGAAGAAAATAACGTATTATCTAAAATTCAAGCCTGACGATACGAAATTTTGTTATTTACAAGCAATTAAATTAACAATATTTTCGCATTTTCAAAATATTAAAGTGGTTCAGAATATTGAATTTTCTGATAATCAAATTATTAAATCATAAACTCGATGCTATTCGATATTAGTTGTCAAAGGTATGTCAATTATTATTCAATGAAGATATTCAATTGAGAACAGAGCGCTATATTTTACGAATGCATAACACAGGAAATTGAATTTATTTACCTTTCCAGTTAAAAAACTTGACGTTTTTACCTCTTCTACGGTACCAAACAAACAAAAAAAAAAGCAGTACAAAACATCTCAATCCGCGATTCCACATTTTTATAACTTGCCCAAAAAGAAAATGCACAAAGCCGTTCGCACGAAAAAGTCTACCTTTTACCTACAATATATCCCGCACGGATTGGACCTCATAAAAATCTCATAAAATCCACTCGAAAAAAAGGAGTGGCAATCAGGTGGGAAAAGAAAGTCGTGTGTTCCACGGAAGGAAGAAAAAAAAAAGAGCAGCAAACGGCCTTCTGGCGTGTCTCTGACAAAGCGCCGGACGTATCCCCTTAATCCATTTTCCTCTGTCAGTGCGCGCGTGCGGGCGCAGTGCGCATAAGGTGCTTACGCGCGGGGGCAGGTAATATTGTAAAACGGCGTGTATTGCTTCCCGGAAAAGCTGTCCCCTTGTAGCGGAAGATTTTCCTTAAAATGAGCTTTATGCGCAGGCTCGCGTGTAAAATCTGTGTCTCTTTGCGTGGAGGGAAGAAGATTCTCTAAGAATCTCGCTTCCTTCTCTTGACCGCTAATGCAGGAAAATCTGTGAATTATATAGAGCTGGAGGGATATATATAATATACGTGGCTCGTCATCGGAGAAATGTCAGCTGGCTTAACTTGGGCTTCATCTACCTGTCAGTGCATACACCTGTTTCCTAATTACAGTGACGCTTCTAAGACAAGTTATTAATATGTAAGCTTTGCTTGAGGTATTGAGCTATTATTTTTCTTAAATTTGCATGCCATCGATGTTACTATGGTGAATGCAGTATTTATTTTGTTAGAGTGTTTAATCTGTGATAGAATGTCTGTACGTTATGCTTTTTAAATGTTATAAAATAAAGTATTTTTTTTAACTAGTATATAAACGTTTAATATAATTATTTATAAGGTCATCCTGAAAAACTAATATAGATTTTTGAATATCAAAGCTCTTTGTCTACTGTGCGATTACATTTTGTATTAATTAATAATTATGGAACGTGTATATGAGTCTCATAATAATATATTAGATCATGTAGTAAACTGTTGAGCAAAATATATATGTGACCATACGCAGGTGTAACATAAAAGTTTAAGAAGAATAATAGTTTAATACCTACAGCAAAGCTTAAATTTTTAAGTAGCTTATCATAAAAGTGTCACTGAAATTAAGGAACAGGTGTGTGCATTAGTATGATCCTTCAAACTTGTATGAAAGAATTCATTATATCCTGTAAATAGAATAAAAAATAATAATAATTTAATCGCAAAAGTTTTAGATGTTCATTTTTCTCAAGGACTTTTTTTAGATAAAATAAAATTCAAATAAATATTTTGAGATATTTTTGATCAAACAAAGTACAATAACATATATTTTTTGTTTATAAATTAAATATTGTTTCAAATATAAATTTTAATAGCATTTATTTATTTTGATGCAATGCTTTTTTAGTTACGATTCCTTAAACTAAAATTTGACATATTAAAACGTTTGTGGATCTTCTATTGGATTTGATATTGCTAGAATAGAAGTCAAAATCGACAGAAAAGAAAAAACATTTCTTTTATTGCATTTATTTATTTTTATGCAGTACCTGAGTTACTTAAATTAGAATTTGATATATTGAAATGTTTATTGATCTTCTATTGGATTTGATATTGCTGTCGACGCTTTTGTCCGTTTTTTTGTTCAATCGACCCACTGTTTTTAAACCAATTATTAAAAGGTTTAGACTTCAAGTTAAGCTTCTCTGCGATTGTCTCTTTTTAATCTAATAATTAGTTAAGGTAGTAACACAAATTAACTTTAAGTAATACGTTACCATTCGAACCGCATGGTATAGGTAAATAAATAGATTGATATAATATTGTTATTGCACAGTTAAGTACAAGTTAGTATACAGATTGATAATCATACTTAAGATAGTTCTGTTCTAATATATACTTTGCCATTCATAATATGTAACAAAATAAAGAATTAAAAAAGAATTTGAAAATTAAATTTCACCTTCAAAAATAATCTTGCAAAATTTTATACAGAATCCTATACAGAATGAAAATCTGACGAAGTCCTAAGAGCTAAATTGCTGTTAAAGAAATTTCAAATCTTCAGTTAGATGAATGAATTTACAGAAATAGCATGCGTCGAGTCACAATGAAACTTCTCTACAGAAGCAGTGCATTCTTAATATACATTCACATTCTGCACATTTACACCTAACACCCTTAAATGAGGAAGCTTTCCATAATACATGCGGATACTACCGTTGGGTTCCTTTAATTGTCTTAGGTAACTCAATTCGTATTTTCGTACCTTCTACATGAGAAATCTATTTTTGTACGTCCTTAAAACTGTGATGTTATACCAGGCAATCTTTCAGAATTTCGATTCATAAAAATTGAAAGCCACTGGCTATAAGAATTTTTAGACATTTTAAAAATTTAAGTCCCTTAAAGCTTTTCTGATTGATGGCACAGATTTGTTGTGTAATTTTTTATAAGTCTGACAGTGACTTGAATGAAATTCAATTTTCCATTCATAGTTGTGCAGAACAATCAAATCAAAACGTGTTATTTTATTTACTATATTGTACGCGAATAATTTTGTTGGGTTAACGAAATTATATTTTGATACACTTTAATCAGATTGAAAGTATAATAATAATCAATTCAAAGCGTTATAAATTTTATATGAGCGTACGTACTTACGGTCAAAAAGATCAAGTTAAATCATATTGTTATGGTAGAGATTGGTCGTTCGTGGTTGTTGTTATTAATAATGGTAAAAATAATTGATCTTTAACGAACTAAGTTG
>UELX01002084.1:0-34909 GCA_900480035.1 Eupelmus urozonus
GTTTACCACATAATTTTTGGGTTCCCGTATAATATTCTGTGTAGATTCCTACTCCTACCCTTTCATTTCGCCTTAAAATAAAACTATTCGATCTTGCAAATTTTCTTCCACAAAATTTACGAAAATTTCGGCTTGCTGCTGGCATCTTATGTTCGATCTCGCAACTACCTTGAGACGCGATCGATATCCACCATCAACTGATACAATATAAATAAAAAAATTGGAATTTGATGTTATAAAGCTAAAAATTTAATTAATTATAACTTCTAAAATGATTTTTTAAATAGGTATTTTATGTAACAAAAAAAGATTTTCAGGTAAATTAATGAAATAAAATTAGTGTTTTTGAGTAGATTGAATGATTCTGATAAAAATTGCTTGTACTTAAAAAATTGTTTGTTTTCATTTAATTTTATTTAGGGAAAACAAATCTTTTGCTACTTAAAAAAGTACATTAATTTTGACGTTAACGCTAGAGACATTCGAGCAGATTATAATTATTATACAATAATTTAGTATTAATAAAATATTGAAATGGAAAGATTAAACTATAATATGACACTAAAGTAAACGTATTCTATATTAGAAAATCGATGTTTGTTTACAGTTTAATGATCTACTTATTTGATGAGCTACTTGTAATATATAATTGAATATTAAAGATACATTAGTTCTAATAAATTACCAGTGTTTAGATGTTTATTCTCAAAGTTTAACGCTCAAATATATAGTATCATTTATATCATGAATAGATTTGATCGAAATAAATTAAATTGCCCGAAAATTACAGAATAATCATGAGTTAAAAAAAGTCACATGTTAAAATCTATTAAATTCATACAGCTTGTAACTTTATTAAGATAAAAACTTGATGATAACTATAATTATTTTAAAAAATAATTAATAAAACAAATTTAAAAAAATTTGTATAAAAACGTTTTTCTATACATTTTTGTATTTAAATTATGAACGTTAATCTGATATCAAAATTCTAGAGCTTCTAATATTCTTTATATGCCAGACAATTCTTCTACCAAGTTAATCTTACAAAAAATTTTTGTTTTTATCTGCGTAGATTAAAAAGGTACAACTAGAATGACAATTTTGACTACTAGTTTACACATTTACAATTTTTTATATAACTTTGCAAGCTATATTTTAATACAATTTTTATTATATTCAAATAAAATGAAATACATTATTGATTAAAGAGTAATTTTAATTTATCATTGATCAATAAGGACAGGTAAGAAAGGAACAATAAATAATAAGACATTCAAGTGTATAAAAATAAATTTATCGCAAATTTCGTATTATTTACAGTGGACAATAAATTTTTAATAATACGTAGAAAACATTCAGGATCATCCACCTTGAGCTAGTCCCAGACGAGTGAGCATTTTGGGCTAAACAAATAAAAAATGTTAATTATGCACATAATTTTATTAATTAAAATACTCGTTTATAGGAAAGTAGAACCTAAAAGTAAATGAAAACAAAGTAAAAAATTAAATTTATCTTAAAATATAACTTAATAATAAGCAACATATTATTGAATATAAATAATATATGTTTTTATGGGAATGTATCGATGATAGCTGTAAATGTCTGTACGGCAGAAGGACTTACATATTATTTTAACAGTATTGTATGAACATTGATAGTTCAAATATAGAAACTACTAATCCATTAACAGACACGGTAGCGCCTCAAAGATATACTAGCAAGTATACCAATCTACGTGTTATTAACACTCAAAATACCATACATGAATGTCTTAAAAATAAAAAAAGTATAATATTCAATCTTTTCCGTAAATCTCTAACCATTTTAATATTAATAAACTAGCACAATAAAAAAATTTCGGATACCTTTAATTTTGCACTAATTGAAAATTATTTCGGGATCTTCAATTTTGCTATTCAGTAAGAAAGGGTTCACGGAATCCGGTATACTTATTCAATTAGAGCGTAATCCGGGTATCTCCTTCTTGCTTAAATAATTACCTTCGGCGATTGAATGTAGCTGACCTTCCTATAACGCATAATTAAAGAGCTGAATATCAAAGCACTAAGTGAGCTTTGCCCTTTGATGCTTATTTTACGTTTCGAGATACGATAATAGGTGTTTGGTCCACAGAGGATTAAGTAATGTCTTGCTCTAGTAAGCTGCTTCCATTTTTTACATTAGATCCCTCGGGAAATTGGTGTTTAAAAATGAATCTACGACAGATCCCTTTTAGCAGTTTACTGTTCTGACCCTCCGATAAAGTTGTGTTCCCAATAAATTATTAAATCTATTTTGAAAAGTACTGATTGCAAACAAAATAATACAGAAAATATAAAAACACTTAAAATTCACAAACGTTCAAATAAAAATAAAAATTACCCCCCAACATTAAAAAAATTTTTTTCATCAAAATTAAAGTTACAAAAATAATTGTAACTTCTCCATACCCACCCCTTAACGCCTTTACGACCCAAACGCTATAATCACCGGCTAATACGATCTCGAAGCCCAGCGTTCACTCGGCCGTCCCTCAAAGTTAGCGCGCGCTGGGCCCGAACGCCGGAAAGCACTCAGTAGTCCATCCTATCCCACAGCCAACTACCTCACGACACGTACGTTTCAACTCACCCGTACACGGCAAATTGTAGGACGAACGGGAATGAAAGGGAGAGCGTTAATTCACTGAGTGCAGCGCGCAATTACGACATAAGAAGTTGCGCGTCGCGCTTTGCAATTTCGTATTGACCCGAGCCGTTATGAATTTACGATCGGACGTGCGTCGGACTGTGACGCGAATGTAACTATACAGCTGCGGAGCGGAAGCCGATATACAAGGGATTTGAATTCCGTTGACAGTAGATTATGCGTTGCGCGACGGAGAGCTTAATACGTGTTTACGTGAGACAGGGAGGTAACGGCCGTCTTCTGCGTGGTTTATTGTTGCACCTGAGCGGTAATGAGTTTTTGGAGGCGTTCGATTATTGAGTAGTCTTGGCGAGGCGGATGGAGGTAAAGATGAGATTTAGCGTGATGAATGGGACTTTTTGTATATGCGTATTCGTTCAAGTGTAGTTTCATGTAGTTTTACGTTTTAAAATAAATTAAATATTAATTATAAATAAAGAAAGTAAATTAAATTTTGCTGAAAATAAAAATAAGATAAACCAACGTAATTGTAAATGTAAAGGGGTCGACTTTTGGTTTGAGTTTGACAATCTTCACCTTCTGTAGTAGTTTCATCGTTTGGTGGTCGACAGGATAACAGGTAAAGCGTTGCATGATCTCCGCCTATAAGAATATCTTTCTAGTTGAATGTAATCAGATGATGCTTTGAATAAACCAAGAATCTTAGGATGAATAAAATCATATCATCCTAAAATACTAGTTTTAAGGTCAAAGAAACTGAAGAGAAAATTTTGGCAGGTCTTTGGAGAAGAAACATCCATTTGTTTTCATTACATTTTTAAAAATCAATCTGCCATGATGTGCCGAAAATTTTTTAATATTTTTTTTTACTTATTGGCTATCTTTTTATATTATTTCTTGCTAATATTTATATTTGTTTTAGCATAGAATGTTAAACATTATATATGTTTCGAAAAATCACTTATTAAACTAAAAAGCGGACCAAAGGTTTGCTATAGTATCGTCTTAATGCCGATCGATGAAACAATGTAATATAACTTTCAAACGACATCATATTTTTCTGTTTAAAAGAATAAAAAAAATTCTTCATAAAAGTCAATATAATATTTAAATTAAAAAATATATATATTATTGCATTTTTCATTAGCAACGAGATTGAATTTTGTGCTGAAATATCACCTTTTACTAAAAACAGAATTAAAACCGTGTCAAGAGACAAAGTAGCACACCATGGCAGTGTACTTACGTCAAAGCACTTTACGGCTGTCCACGGCTCGATTGGACACCAAGAGGCAGAAGAAGACGACGACTTGAGGTCACAGGAGCGCGTGCCGCCACCCGCGCCTTCAGCCGCGATCGTCTGTACACCTGACACAAGAATACATACGTACGGTAAGGCACAATTAGTCCACAGCAGCAGCTTTATGCTCTGCTGATACACTTAACCCTTTGAAATAGTCCTTCTAATTGCCTGAAGCGATACAGTTGTTATTTTAGGGATTTTAACCTATTATTATTATAATTTTAATTATTTGGGTTTCAACATTTTGTCAAAAGTTAATTATCTAGTAATTGATAGGTTATTTGATTAAAAATAAAATTTTTATATTTTAGTTTAATGTTACTATAATTTTTCATTTACAATTGATCAATATTTGTAAAGTATACAAATACAATTATTTTATTATATCGATACTAGTAATTACAATTTCTCACAAAATGTGAAACCTTAAGGATTGATTTCCTAGGAGAGTTACAACTATTAAAAATTCTTTAGGACTGCAGGGTGAAATTATAAAATTTTAAATTGGCTATGAAGTAGAAATTTTTTTTATATAATAATGATTTTCAAAGGGTTAAGGAAACACATGAATATAAATATACAATAAATAAAAGTTAGTGAAAAACATCAAATGTATGTACTTTGATTTTTTAAATATGCTGAATGATATGATTGATGTATAATTTTCAAAAGAAGAGAATATTTAAATGGTCTACAGAATATTTAAATTCAGCTAACTTAATTTTATTAGGAAATTTAAATAATTAAGAGTTTTACCTTTATTTGTTGTGTACCATTCTTAATAAATTATGTTCGTTTCCTGTATGCTAAATTTAGCATTAGTTAATATAAAATAAATTTTTGTTATAACCAAAAATGGCCAAAAATATAAATTATGAGATATATTATAAGATATTAGAAGATATTATAAGATCTGAATTCAATTAAAATTTTATAAATTAGTAGTTACAAATATGTTGACACAGATTAATAATGATAAATAATATAATTTAAATAGTTTTATAACCTTTCATTAAGAGATGTTGAATGCTGTTATTAAAGTTGGTACCATCATTTTAGTAAAATTTATAGTTTATCTAATATTAATTTCTACAACTGATTTCATAAATTATTCTGTACTATTAATACTGTATATTAACCTTGAATAAAATATAAATATTATCACCTGATTTGAGTGTTTAAAACATAAACAACCACAAAAGATATTGTTTATCTTACATTTATTTTGCGAACTAGTTAAAATATAAGACATCAAATTTAATTATCCTTTTTATTTATATTAAATACTGTAAATTAGTACACATTATTTCGTGTATTTGGCTTCATAACTTATGTAATTTATACTTTCTAGTACTTATTGCATTTCTTCTGTGATTTTATTCCAGAACTTATGGCAGTACAAAAAGATTACCAAATAATCTTTATTTAATTCATTTAAACGTTTACTATGAATTTAATCAACATAAGAATTTATAAACAATTAATTATAATATAAATTTTTTTTGTTCGCAGACAAACAATTTATTGATTTCTTCTTTTAAAATTCCATTTGTAATGATGTTAATTGAATCAGAAAAATGTTTTACAGACTACGAGTATAAAAAATTCTCTTTATATAGTTTAAAAATAATAAATTATTATTTTGTCTAGAAATAATTAAACTAAAGTTTTTTACGTCATTATTTAAAAAAAATTTGTCCACGAACTAATATTAGTGGAAAATTGGTGGATAGGTACTTAAATTTCACTATTTATTTTTTATTGTTGTCATTTATTTTCATCTCATTGTGATTATCATTACATAAAATGAAGATAGAAAAAATTAGTCAAGAATGTATAAAGTTTGTTGAGGAGTTTTTGAATTATTCTACGACGTATTATTCGACATATTTGACGCTTCTGTTTATCTACTATTACGTACATTACATTTAAACATAATATTAGGAAGCGTACATGATCCTTTAATCAATACATGCTTTATGAACGCGTCACTACTAATATTTAATTTGTTTACATGGATGAAATATGAACATTCTATATAACTATTTGTTCGCTTGCAACGACTAAATAAATTTATTTACGTTTGTTGATTAGTATATTACGATTATCAAACAGTGCTTTTACAATCAAAGAAATAGATTATTTTTTAATATACGATTGTTTAATCGTTGTATTACAGCTTCGTTATTATAATTTTATTTAGATTATCTTCCATGTTACATACAGCAAACAAATATTTTTTATTCGTTTATTTAAATGTACGCATTGACGATGAGAGTTGCGCCTATTCCAAGTCTTGAACATTTTTTTATCTAGTTTTACTGACTACTTTTAAAACTCAAATATTTTGTCAGTATTTTTAACTAGCAATAAACTACGCTTCAAAGTCATTAAAATATTTACGTTTCTCGTGGCACTTTAATTAGATTTCGTCTGTTTTCTGTGATCCTCTTGAGCTTCTTTAGGTTCTCCATCATTAGATCTCTTTCCTTTACTCGCTTTCTTGCCGCTGCCGCGTAGTTTAAGACATAGCGATGTTTAAGATCAAATTATGTAACCTTTTTGATAATATTTTGATCTTGAGATTAATTACAATTTAGGTCAAGAGATTAGTTTTTCTTTTTTTTTTAATCATTTTTTATGATTTAAATTTTTTAATACAAAATCCTTTTTACTTACAATCATCGTCAATCTAAAAATTAAATTTTTTTATACGTCGCAATTATTTTTAACGCAAAAATTCCAATTGCTTACGCGATATAGAAAATAATATCCATAATCACAATGGAATTAAATTATAAATCTCTTTTCTTATCAAAATGTAAAATCATACATTCTTATACTTTCTTTTGCACTAACGAAGCTGAGCGATCCTACTAGTTACGTATAAAAAAAGAGTACAGCTACTACGTTAAAAAAAGTAGAGTAACGCAGACGGTGTTTTTAATTGATATAATGATAAAATTAATTAAAGGTATGTGTAGTGCCACGGATCAAGATTTATGTAATCCCTAGGGTCCCGCTTTACTGATTGGCCACTCGCTGGGCCGGATTTACTTAGAGGGACGTGCGTAGGGGGCGGCGCGGTAGCGTGAGCTTGCCGCCGAGCCCCCTGTGCCAGTCGTTGTTGTCTTGTATGACTTCCATGCGCGGCTAGATGAATCCTCGCCACCGAATTTCATTGAACGTTGAACTTGAATTTTAGAGGGTTTTTAAAAGTTATTAATTAGTATCAGATTGGAGTGAGGAATTTGACGACGCTTATGGTCGTTTTTTTTAAAGATATTTATAAAATTAATTAAAAACAATGCAATTTACTGCATCATTTTTTAATATAATTATTAAAACCTATTAAAAATATTCCAACAACAATTGTTTACTTTTATTAATAATTTATTTAATCCTGAGTAAGTAATTAATTTTAAAGCATGTTTTTCTCGTTAACTGAGAATTGATTGCTTTTTTGTACCCATAAAATTAATGACTAATATTCAGCTGAACTTAAAAAAATTTTATATTATATCGTTACATAAATTGAAAACTTTTTAAATATTATACTATAAAATTATAAAATGAAATATTTTTAATACTTTATATTTTCAGAAATTTATTTGAAATACTGTTTTGAATCTTTTTACTAATATAAACTATTTTATTATTCTAGTAATCAGTTAAATTATTAACTTTCTGCTTAAATGAAAATGTTTAAATAAATTTGCATTACATTTTTAAGAGTAATGAGTTTAGTAAGTTTATGTTTGAATTTGTCACAGCATGAAGTATAATTATAGTGAATATAAACGACGAGGAAGAGCTAGGTTAACGATTTAAAAGTTTTTTTAAATAAATATTCTACTTAAAGAATAGTAAATAACATTATACTTTTGAATTTTAAGAAAAAATATTTCATCTAAAATAAGATTTTAAAATAAATAATTAAAATAGCAAATTAAAATTTATTTAACTGTGATAATCAATAAACACAGAATTAGCCTTTGAGGCTTCAATCTTGCAACGTAAATTCACGCATGCATGAATCAAGATAATTGAGAAGCGAGTACAATAGCCGCAACAGGTGAATGTCTATCAGATAACTTTACTCAAATATTATTAAATTAACCAGTTTTTAAATTAAATTTAAAAACATTGTTATAACTCTTTTCATCTAAAATGAATGTTAAGAAATTAAATATAGTTCAACCCTGTTTAAATGAAAATTAATCGAAAATTTGAAAAGTTTAATGGATATGAAAATTGATTAAATCTACTTTATTTACAATTATAAAATATGTGTTTATTTTTATCACAGTTTACGCTCTAAAGAGGTTATTTGTAATTCATGTAATGTGTTATATGGGCAGAGGATAGCCTCTGTGGCGCAAGTACTGCTATCACAGGAGTTTTAAGTTGTGTGAAAAGTAAACAATTATATACAGCAAAGAATAAATTATAAAAAATGTAATTTGAAAATTCAAAATCTTTAGAAATGATGTAATACTTATAGAATTGAATTATTCATTAAATGAAAATTGATTTATTTTCAAAAACTGTAAAGCTGTTTAAATGTATGTTTGAAATATAAAATAATCATAATTTTCTGCATGTATAAAAGTAAAATACTTCTTTTCATTTCATTTAAATATGGATTTCATAAATGTTTAAAAAATTTTAAATTGAAAGCTTGTTTTGATTTATCATTATTAAACGAACAGAGAAATCAAACACAATTTACTCAACTCGTTTCACAAATAACCTCATTCTGAGCTTTTTTTTAACTCAATGTAATAACAAGTCAGCAAATCAACATTACGGCATAAAAGAAAAGCAAGCATCTAGATAAAAAATGCCCGAGATCTGAACAAACGCGAGTCGAGCTTGCTCGTAAATCGCGAATGATAAGTAAATTAAACGCCAGAGTGCGCTTACTTTGTTTTTTTAGGCCCGACGCTCTTCCCCGGTAGCGCCGAAACTTACTTTCGTCGGTGGAGGCGACGTTAGAAATCAATTTACCTGGATACTCTGGAGCGTCGTAATAGTCGTGAGAGGATCCGTGTGGTCCAGAATCATCCTCATAGTCATAAGAGCCTCCTGCATACCTCGAGGATGGAGGTGGTGGGTACATGTCGTCGCTGGAAAGAAACGAGATAAGTTGTTGAATTGATTCTTAGGAAGCTGTGTGTGCCAAGAAGATAAGGGAGATGAGAGAGAGAAAGGAGTAAACAAAAAGAGAGAAAGGGAGAGAGAGAGAATTCAAAAAGGTTTGGAAGAAGAAAGAATGAATGAGTATATGTGTACGAATTTTCATGCAAATGTAATGTTGCCAAAGTTTGCGAGTTTTTTATTTTACCGTTCGTTCTTTTATGCTAAGGAAGAAAGAAGTATGGTTTTTTTAATGCTAAGAGTTTTGCGTAGGGTTTGGAGTTGAATATGATGTGGAGTGCTGCTGAGTTTGATATGGGATTCTATTAAGTTTGTTGATTGCATGATTAGACTATGTACCAATTTTCTAATTTAATATTTTAGAAGTGTAATTTTATATTTGCAATTTATCATGAAATGTATAATATTAACGCATTATCACCGTATACATATTAACAAAATTTAAGTGCTCGTTATCTTAGTGGTTTACAAAATTAGCATTAAACATATTTTAACATTTTATGATTTTTGACCGTTGAAAGTATTTTCGTTTTCTTTTTATGATTAAAGCCAATGATTTTTTAAATATCACAAATATCACATATTTACAAATAACAATTACGTAAAAAATTTATAAATCATTTAAGTACGGGCATCACTCACAATACATTAAAAGCCCTACTGTCCAACATTTCTTTTAAAAAAACAGAGCACTCGATTTACATAGTTCAAGACTACTCGAAGTGGGATTTCTCATTTAAATAACAAACAGTCAGCGAGCACGCTAAAAATTCAAGACAAAAAAAAAATTGGGTTAGCACAATCCATATACATGCATTCATCTCGGCATGTAGCCCTCCTCACAAAGGAGTCTCAAGGTCGAGGGGAAGATGACGACTGAGATTTCGGCCAATGAAAGAGAAGGCTGGGAGAATAAGGAGAGCAGGGCTTGGGAGAAGGGAAAGGAATCGCCCGACAAGTTAGAGCAATTCTTTACAAACTTATTCCCGCGGCCGTATGTATACGTACGCGCGCGTATAAGCCGATATTGGAATCGGCTTGGCCTCGTTTCGGCTCCGAATGTGACCCCCCCGAACGTCCGTCTCTCTGATTAATTGCGCGGCTCCCGACTTTATTCCTCCGGAGCTATGGATTTTCTATTAATCTCGCGTGTATCTCCGCTACACTCGCGATCTCGAAAGTTTCGCCGGCTAAGTTCTTGGCGGAAGCGGAATTCGCAAAGTCTGACGACTTGTGATTTTGCATGTTTACGATATATGAATTTACAGAAATTTTTAATGCAGTTTGATTTTATTGCGATCGTTCTCTCACGATAGTGAAATTACAAAAGTATTGAAAGAGAGACTTTAAAAATTTATTAACCGTTATCGTAAACTTTAAGGCCGTGTAATTAAGGTATCGAGTAATCCGGAAAAACTCTTTGTTAAAGCTTTTCTTTTAAAATTCATGAAGAGTTGTTTAAATCTCCAAGGATTTACGTAAAAGTTTGGGATAAAGGAACAAAGCACGTTGTTAAAGAACAATAGACAAAGGGTAAGCGCTAAAGCTGGCACACATTTTTTATGTGTAAATTGCAGGCATCATGCTAATGTATATCAGAACTAAGTTTTGGAATTTTTCGTCATGCATCGTTTTGAAAGATTTTGCGGGTATTATTCAAGCAGGAAGTTTTTCGAAGGGCGTAATCATGAAGAAGCGAAACAGATCTATCTAAGGGTTGCATCAAGCATTCATGAAAAAAGTTTAGGCAGGCGAATTCAATTTTTTTTAAGGTTGATGAACGATAGGAAATACCCGCTTGTATATCAAATCATGAAAATTTTTATTTTAATCACATATACCAAGGCACTTGAATTACGCCGCATAGGTCACGGAGTTTACATGTTTCATTTAAAAATAATTTCGGCACTTTTACTTTAATTAAATTAAAAATTAATATGACTGATACATAAGATAGTTCTTGCGAATACATTGAATAACTTCATAACTATTCAAAATTAACTTTGACCCACTAAAACACCCAACCAATCGTTCAACAAACCCCATCCCTCCAACAGTTCAATCCACCGAAAACCATAAAATCAACAATCCCCACCCGATCAAACCATCGCATTAACGATCTCATTTTCAGCAAGAACTATCCTGAGAGCGGGCCTCGGGTATATGGAGGGTGGGTGGGTTGCTCGTAATGGGCGCGCACACGGATCAGTCGGCAATAAGCCTCTGAGCGCTGCCCTCTCAAATGCTTGAGCGCGCTCTACTCACGTGGCAGATGACGAATAATGACGATCGCTCGAGCCGTATCGGCTGCTGCTTGAGGAGCCGTGATAATCGTAATCGTGGTGGGACGCGCCGCGGCTGGCCGGTGGAGGCGGGGCCGACTCGTACCTAGATTGTCGGCGCACACAGACACCACAGGGGAAAAGCCAACGTTCGTTAGAGTTAGTTGTTGTTAATGTTCTTATTGTTTTTTTATGGATTGTTTTTATTGGGTTGCTTGTGTATAGAGAATTTAATCGTTTGGTTTTTTGATTTATTGGATTTTCGTTTGGTTTTTTTTGGATTAATATGTGAATTATTGCTGTATAAGTAGTCAGTGGAAATAAAAAAGAGAAATTTTGACATTTAACTAATTTAATTTTTTGGAATTAAATTGTCTATAGTTGCTTATTAAATGATAAAGCTCGGAAGCCGTTTAATCATTGATAAGACGTTACTTATTTTTAAATAAAAACGAATAGGATATTTAGTTTAAAATCTTATTAAGTCAAAAAAAAAAAGTAAAAAACCAATCATTATAACTGAACTACTACATTTTCAATACAAAAAGTGAAAAACAATGTGAAAATACAACACGGCATACATAAGCACGTCAATCGTTAAGTGTTCATATTAAATATATTAATTTTCAACAATATTAGTGTTAATCATTTCTTCTTTCAGAAGAAACAAATCAGTAACCTACCCGTAGCTCTGATCCATGGCTACTCTAGCACGATCCAAAATCGAGAACACCTTAGTCTTGGCTGGCACTGGACGAGTGATCGGTCCACGTGCCGGTGGTGGCGGGGGCAGGATAGCTGCTGTAATATATTAATAAGTTTAATAATTGCTATACTTTTTCTTGTAATAGTAAATCATTTTTTATATTCTTACGCAAGAAAAAATCAATTATATTTCGCGAACCATAAAAAAAAAAAAAGCCAGTAAAAGATCACAACTCACGTCTGGCAACACCTCGCATCGGCGGTCCAGGCGGTCCAGGCCTGACACCAGCAGGCCTCAGGATTCCGCCTCGAGCGCTGGGCCGCCTCTCGTCCATCGGCTCCTCGACGGTCAGCTCCATTTCCCGCATCTGTTCCTGGCGGATGTTATCGTTGTTGTCGGGGATGAGGTACTTGCGTACTTCGGCCAGGGCGAAGGCGATGCGGGCGTGGGCCTCGGCCGGTGGAGCCAGGGCAGTGATCTCGACGTGCAGGTCGTCGGATAAGTGAGAGTACTTGGGGTCCAGGGATTTGCGAAGCTCCTCTTCCTGTGGAAATTGAAGGGAAATATTTAGAGGTGGGTGGTAATTTTATTTTTTTAAAGTGCGAAGAAGTTGGGAATTGTAAAGTTCTTAATTACGGTGGGATGGATTGTTAAGTATTTTTATCGGTGGTGATAGTTATTAGAGGATAGAGTAGTGCTAAAGTAATTTGTATTTAGAATAGTAGAGAGAAGGTGGAGAGAAATTTTGCGAGAGACTATTAGATTAATTATTGCAGCGGTGATGAATGAGTAGACTGGGGAAAGTACGCCGGCTGAACTTTGTATTGTAAAAAGTTCAATTAGGATGCTGCTAACGAGTTAAAAACAGAAGCGCGAGGGGTAATAATTACACCGGTCTTTATAATCATTACAGTGAGTGGTTAAATAAATAATTAAAAAATGTAGATTGACGCATTCTTTTGGCAATATTGCATATTTTTATATCACAAGTAGATTTAAAAATAATGATAAGAAATTAATATACTGGCCAATTCAAGTGAACTCATTGTATTTCAATACAATAAGCGTTTATTCAACCATGTTCACGTGCTATTATGAATGACTAGTCGACCGAACAGCAGGCCGGGCTCGTAAATGTGCTATAATATATCTAGCGAGCTTTCTCTGTTGCTCGCTGCATTATCTATTTGGAAATCGTGGAAGACATTCTTTATAGAGGCAATTTATCATTTTTTATTTTAATTTTCGAAATAAAGCTTTTTATCGGAATTTATTCTTTAATCTATATAGGTTAAAAATTTAAAATAAAGATAAAGCTTTATATGAGTAGATGTAATATCGCTGTTTATATGCTTAAAAATTTGTTCTAGTTTTTCGTAATAATACTTTTGTTTCAGTAATCACAATAATTTTTATCCATATGTCTTATAGTTAATAATTGTAACATATATTGTTTTAATAAATCATAAATAATTAAGAGTAAATTTAGTCTACACCAAATGTTACATGATTTAGAGTATTTTTATTGATGATAAATTTTTAAAATGATCATCTTTGTACATGGCCATTACAAATAAAAAATGATTGTCAAAATGTAATAATTTGAATAAAATTTTTTGTACTTATTTACTCATCGTAAATTTATTATTTTTAAGTATACACTACATGACTATATACACTCGCTGTGATATTCTTAAACTTTTCCTCCACTTGCGAGACTTTTTTCTTATTCATGAGACTTCATGCGGCACTCGAAGGGCCAGCTGTCGGTCGTTTATCTTTTGGAAAGGAATTCACTTATTTTACTGAATTTTTTATTGCACGGCCAAAGGATTCCGTTTAAATTTATATTGAGATATACCAAACCGAAGATACCATTTAAAATCCTCCAACATTTTTATTAAACTTAAATAAAACATGAATTTTACAAAGCATCCACCAACTCACTAACCAATACATTAACATACCCCACGATATCACTTCAAAAAACCCCTCTCAATCCCCTCCCTAAAAACTTGCACATCCATTTCCTTAATTCCCAACAACTTCCTCCAACCCCAACTGACCGCTCCAAGTAACCCCCTCCCCCCTCCGCAAAAATAAATTCCCACCCCCATACTCCAAGACAACAAGCGTCCCCCCGATCAACCACCCACACATCCTTAATAACCCCACCGCGTCCTATAAATCTCGGCGGCTACGACACTCTCGTTTTACGGAAGACGAAGCACGCAGCTAGCGCGCAAACACAAAAAATTAATAGTTTCACGCAGCGCCGGCATCTTTTACCCCTCGCGTGACTCGCTTTGGTACACACACAAAGCTCCATACACGGCGCGGAGACGCGCGATGAATAGAGCTTGCGGCCAGGCGAGCACTTCTTCACCTAAGTGCTGCTCGCGCGCCGGGCAAAAGGCAATTTTCACACCTACTCTTTTTGTTCTGTTTGTTTATTTTCGAGTGGCCTTTTTCGCAGCCGCGAGTTTCGAATTTCCTTTCGCGGTTGAAATACGAGCGCTCGCAGAATGCATTGGGTAACGTGATGGTTTTTTTTTTGGGGCGTTCGGGATGAGTCGATACAAAGTGGAGGATTAATTTTGCACGGTGTCCGGTTTGTTATTGTTGCGGGGGTGGGGAGGTGTGTGGGTAGTAGTGTTTTTTCGATTAGAGAGTTTTGGAAGTGGGCGGATAAAGTTTGCTTTTTGAGAGATACGTTGTTAAGGAATGTTTTGATAGCGCTGTGACAGTATTATAATGTAATGTACAGAAAAAGAATAGTTTTCGATGTTGAAATAAATCAATAAATTATAAAATTATAATTTTTTTAAAGAAAGTCGAATTATATTTTACATCAATTGCCTCATTACATTAAACTTTAAAATCGAACTTGATAATTGAATAAAACATAAAATTGAATTTACAAAGAATTTTGAAACTTATGTAACTTCTGCTATATATTGTCAAGTAGAATAAGACAGGCACGGCAAGACCATCACCGAGCCTTCTCCATCACACAATACATATTTCTCAAGTCAAGAAAATAAAGTTTCCAAGCAACGAAAAAAAGCGAAATATCCACCTATAGAACTCCTTTATTACCTAAGAACAGAAAGGGGGAAAAGCTTTTGTTACGTCTGCATCGTCAAGACCAAAAAGTTCCATGGCCCTCCGGAATATTCCTTCGTCGTTCAATAATCCACCTGAATATTTCATCAAAAGCTCGTAAAATTGCGTCGCGCTCGCGCATCGGAAAGGAAAATACAGAGCAGGAGCCGCTGAAATCCCTTCGCTTCTCGAAGCGCTCGCCAGAGAGAAAAGGTAAACAGTCGCGGAAAAACGCAGAGGGCGGGCACGAGATTTTCAAAGAGCGAGGTTTGCGCGAAAAATTTTACGCTGACGAAAAAAAAGAAAATCGCATCGACGAGACAAAGAAATCGAAGATAAAAAAAAGTTGGATGAAACGAGCGAGTAGAGGAGGGAAGGAGAATAAAGTAGGGTAAGTACTATCCGATGAAAGTGCAGGGAGCGAGCCGCGGAAGTTCAGAGGATATATCGGTCCGCTTCTTGTATATACATCTAAGTTTTAGTTGTATTGCGCGAGATTCACTCCGGCGTAGCGGAATAAGATCTTATTGAGCCGAGTGTGTTCTGCTGGAAATATTGAGTTAGGAGGCGCGTTTTTCATCGCCGGGGAGATTCGCCTGGCGATCGGATCTTTTCATGCCTCGCGCTTGATTGGGAAGCTTCTATTTACGAGGATTGAGTTTTTCTGTTGAATATTTCTTGGAGTTTTTTGCTATGGATTATATAAGTGGGGATAAAGGTTGGATGCGGGGACAGAAATTTGCTGGATTATAAAATAGTAGTTGGATTTTCTAGTTTAAAAAACATTTACAAGTGAAAAATTTAATAAATATTTCCCTCCTACATACCAATTGTTTTCTGAATTTAAAATTTCTTACAGCGAATATTCGATCAAAGCATAACATATCAATTTAAGCATAAAAGCATTTATAAAAACACCCAAGCAACTCCAACCCTTCGACTCAAAAAATCCCCCAACCCTCAAACTCAGAAATCCACAATAAAAATATAAAACATCACGACTCCCACCGAAAAGAAGCGCAGTAAGAGATTCCCCACAGAAGAAGAAGTCGGAAAGGGAGATAGAGCGGAAAGATAGCAAAGAGCCCACGGATGCACCGGCAAAGTGAGAGGAGAGCCCCGCTCCACTGTAATGCAGCTCGCTAGAGCTTGCGAGCATGCTAAGCAGATAAAAAGTTCGAGGCGCTGCGAGTCTATCCTACCGGAAATACCAGCCGGCGATAAATCATTGTCTCCATTACAGATTGAGCCAGACGTTCCGGGGAAAACAAGCGTCTTACCGCTGGCAAGGCCGCTCGAAATCCGCGACACGTTTTTCTCCTTCTCTGTTTCTGTCTTTGGATGCGCCGTGCGACTGATACAATTTGCGCGTGGGATGGGGGGGAGGGAAGGAAAATTTAGGTTTGGGGTGGGGGTGGAGTCGAGGGGCGTGTGACGGGAATAGAGAGATCGTGTTTGCCTACTGTTTTTTGGGTTTTCGATTCGAATTTTGAGGGAATCCGGCTGGTGAATTTTTGTTATGCGCGTTTGTGAAGGGAGTTTCTTGGTGTTTGTAGAAGTTTGGGTGGGTAAGGTGAAAAATAAGGATGATCGATTGATCGATGAGAATTTCTTTGAAACTCAGGTCTCCATTGGGTACTCGAAATAATCGAAATGGTCGAAACAAATGAAAACGTTTTCGCGAACGGTGGAACAAAAGAAAAGAATTTTAAATAAATTACAATCTACTGTATATGAATCAGCGGCTTTGCATTTCAAATCCAGCTATCCAGCAATAACTATACAGTAAGCGTTCGAAAATTCCAAACCTCCCTGACAATACCATCGAACCCCGCCAATAAAAAACAAAAGAAACCAAACTTAAAAAAGCGCAACTTTACTTACACTCCCCCACTATCACACTCGCAATCCACACCACCCTGTTCAAACTAACTTCATTATTCCTCATTCAATCATACATAAAAACGCTCTCGCATAACCAAATCCATACCTTCCCCCCGAATACCCTCCGCCATTATACTCCCTCGCGAAAATTCAATACGCATATACACGGCTCCGCTTGGCGACGGAAAAAGAAGCAGCTACTAAATTATTCCCGCGCTTCTCTCTATTCAACGAATTCATCCGCGCGAGGCTGCGAAGCCCAGCCAGCAAGGAGAGGCGAATTTATCGGCCGATCGCGTCGCCCTATTGTTATACCAGCGCGCATTATCCGCGGCGCGCTGAATTTAAAAGGGAGACCGCGAGAGGGTTATTTTCTCCCCTTTTTTTTATAAGTCGGAGTTTCTTTTTCTTGGGATCGTCGTTGGCGGAATTGTTATAATGGGGGAAAGGTTTGAGGAATTTTTTTATTGGAGCTCGGCTTATGTAAGGCGACGGGCCGAGGGTCCTGACATTGACAGGTAATTCGAGGAGAGCGAAATGGTATTGTTATTGGAGGGATGAGGGAGGAGGGGGGAGAGCTTGGGAATTAAGTTCGTTGTGAGTCCGTCGTGATGGGAAATCGATATATTATTTATTATGGTGATCAATGTAAGCGGCTTTTGCTTTGGCGTGTAAGAGATTAATTTGGGTGGATGCTATTGTATGAAGTTGGTTAATTATTGTTCTGGATGGCCCGATATTTTATGTCGGGTAAAGATATTCGTCTTCAATTTAGCGAAGTTTTTGGAATTTAAGCTGTAGCATATAGATTCTTTAAGTAAGTGGTAAATTTTAAATAATAATCTACTTGGCTATAAGTAACATAACCAGCAATATGAATGAGTTAATCGAGAAAATTTTCTTAATTATCTAATATTGTTGGGAGAAAAAATTGAAAATAGATCTACGGCAAATAATACTGTCTGACGCAATCGTTCTTATACTACTTACACTGGTTCACTGTACGAAGGAAATATTGCTTATAAGGTTTTAAAATTATATAATCTTATTCGATAAATTCGATTACGTCGGATCTTTTATCCGATCTTACTGAAAATTAGTAAAAATCCAAAAAGATATTTCTATCAGCTAGTATTTCTATAATACGTTTTAAATAACAAAAATTATGTTTAAGGCTATTTCCAATTTTGATCACCAAAAGGTGTTACTTTAGTATTCAACTACAAACAGCTTTAACAAAACCGTATCTACCACGATTTTTGACTTTCAAAGCCTCCCAACGTTCGATAACACCTAAAGTCAAACCCTAACCTACCATCCCATCAGCCTCCAACCATATTTCAAAAAAAAAAAAAAAAAAAAAAACAGCGAAACCGAAACGACCACCCCTGCACCTCGCACCAGAATGAAAAGCTCGCTCTCGAAAAAGCAGCCCCCCATCGATTTTCTCCGTCACGCGCGCGTGTCAGCCGTAAAAAGAGATTCACGCGGCCGGCCAAATGAAAAGGGCCGGCTGAACCGACGACGGCAGCGTTCGTGTAAACCATTTACAGGCTCGAAAAACGGAGCAATTTTAACGAGTAGCCCCGGCTCTTAAACAGCCGGCTGCCAGCGGTTATCGCGCTTTTTACGAACGCGCGGAGGCTGGCTGGCAATAAAAAGCGCGACGCTTAATCAACGCGAAACCGGACGCGTGCCGGAGCTTTTGGCTCGTTGCGAAGGAGACGAGGGGTGGGCGCGATGAGCGAGCTTTCGGAGAGGGGTAATTAACATAATAAATCCTGGGGAAGCGGAGCTTTCGAAGGGGCTTGCTTTTTGTGTGGTCGAGTTTTCTTCGGAGTCGCTTGATTAATTGGTTTTGTGGAGGGGGGGAGGGGGATAATTTGCAAAGAGGTTAGTGTTGTTCGCGGGAGGTGGTTTACTGCGCTTGCGGCGGGGTGGGCTGAGGGGATTGGGTTGAATGACGGGATTAGAGGTGTGGGTATTGGGATAATTGGGTCGGGATGATCGAAAATTGTTTAATTAAATAAAATACTGTTTTTTCATGTGTTTGATTTCGGATGCTTTTGAAAGTAGAATATTAAAGTTTATTGTATGAATGTTTATAAATAAGTTAGTTTTTTAAATTATAACTAAATGTATCTCTTAGCAACAAGTGATAGAAATAGTATTGAAATTTATAAAGAACGCGGTAGATAATTATTTACTAAGAATTATAACTTTATAAAAAAATGATTTATTTGAAATTATATAAATTACGATATATTAAAGAACTCTTTAGAAAGTTAGATTACTATAAGTATACTTCACATACAAAAAATAAATTTTTGTGATTTTTATCTGTATTATCTATTATTGTGCAGGAATCGTATAAAAGCATGCAAATTTTTTTGCGTGCATTTTTTATCTTTATCCGTGTTATTTCTATTAAAACATTTGTTATATGATACATTATTTGCAAGCGTATAGAAATTAATGTAATCCTTTACCCTGTAGGTACTGTCTACCGCACGCGCATCTGCATAAGCGCAATATATACGCATAAACGTTAGTAAAGTGATACATCAGAGAAAATTCCGCATCAAGCGCGATCTTTAGTATGCAATAAATATTTTATTTTGTATTTCATTTTTTAATTACAAATATTTTTAATTTTCACATTTTATATATAAATTTTTAATATTATATATATCTATGATTGATAAAAAAATTTAATCACGCCCATGCATCACCTAGATTGTCGTGCACAAAGTGCACTGATGAATTCTAACGATGATAAATATTGATTGTAAGCTTCTTTTAAAATTACAAAATTTCCTTGAAAGTTGAAAGTGAAAAATTAATTTAAAAAATGAAATTAATAATGTTGCCTTTACAAGATCTGAAGTACTAGTTTCATTTAAAACATTACTACAGGTGCTATGGAGCTTATTGAAATTATTAAAGCGTTGCATAAAGCAAGATGTTGGAGGATATATATATCTCTGTGTACTTAATCTACAAACTTCGCCAACTGGATTCAACAGCTGCACGTTTAAGTAAATTTATTTAATTAACGTGTAACTTCAAGACTTTAGCTTAAAATAACAAGCTCGCATATATTGTAATTTTAGCAATACAAATTCAATGTATGAAAAATAATTAACGTAGTAGATTATATTTTTAACTCTTTCTCGATTGCTTCCGTGTACTTTGATGCATTATAAATTAAGTTTAACTAGTGGGAAGTGTTTTATTACATTATTATATTATTACTACAAATTGATATTAAAAACTTTTTTGATTTCAGTTTTAATTACTTAAACTCCAGTAAACAAAAAGGAAATGAATAAATAATTAAAAATCATCATAAACCCCAACTTTTTCAATCTTTAAACTCAAGTAATTCCCTAACACTCTGCAATCCCATAATCCACAAGCCATTTTATATTTCCTCTCCCAGCAAATACCTAGCTCTTACACTCATCGCGCGTTACTCCACTGCCAAGCTCGCATTTAATTATTTAACTAAATGCGTAAATTTTTAAATCCATTACACGCCGGAATAGCGCGGCGCGCTTTACGCTCGCTCCGGCTACTTTGCATAAAGGATTGAATCCAAGCCACCTCGCGAACGGCCCGCTCAAAGACATCCCCTTAATACGCGCGCGCTCGCCTATTTTCATAATTAAAGTATTCGCATCCATTTCCCCGGAAAATCGCCGGCTTTTTGTTTACGCCCGCGCGATATAATGAAGTGATGTAATAGCTTGGCCGATGGCCCGCTTTAAGCTCTGACCGTTGAGGGAACAACGGCTTTTCTCGCGTTTACTCATGAGGCGATCGTAAAAAGTGCCGATACGAGCGCGTTCATTTTGCATTACGCGCGACTAGCGCTTTTGTATGGGGGCTGATGCTTTGCTGTAAGGGAATTTTGAGCGGCGAGCTGAGAGGTTTACGGCGCGGATCGATTGCTTTTGAGGATTATGGATGTCATTTGTGTTTTTATGGGTCTGGGTTTTTGTGCGGGGCGGTGTAAAGTATAATGATGTTAGCGCGTTTTGTAAAAGTTTTAAAAATTGATGGGTGTACTGAATTATTAAAAATTTTATTTTATATTCGATGAAGATAAAATTTTAATTTATTTATTAAATATCAATTTTAAATTTCAGATTTTAAGTTAATTTAATATTAAAACATATTTCAACTGAAGTTGACAGTACCGTTTTATAATTTAATTCTTCATTTTTCAGTGACACTAATTGAATCGAAAACAAAGTTAGCTGCAAGAATTGACAAGCCAACTTCAAACAAATCACCCGCAATAAATCCACAATATTTAATCTAAAAGAAACAAATACAAACTTTACCGCGCATTACTCCCAACTAAAAAAAAAAAAATCATTACAGCTGCGCCGTTCCTATGACGGCTCAAGTTCCGCAAAAGAAATTTAATAAATAGCCGATGAAAAATATAAGAGCCCGCAAAGTGTGTACCAAACTAGTTTTTACAGAGCCAAGTTTAATAAAACTTTCTTGCCGCGCGCCTTTCATTACTATGTACAGCTCGAGAGCAAAGTAAAAAAAAAAAGTAGAAAGAGCAGCGAGAGGAATTATATCCTCCGAATCTGCATCTCTCCAGCCCAAGAGTGCTTGACGAAAAATTTTCCGCGCACTGGCACGCCGGGGCTCTTCTCTCATCGAGCGTGAGGCGAAAGTTGGCGGGAAAATTCAGAAGCCGCGACGAGCTCAGACGGCCAAAAGACGGGGAAATTTGAAAATTTCTGATTCCCGTGTCCGAGGGAGAGGGAGAAGTGAGCCAAGTGCCATTCCGTGTTAATTCAGTCATAAATATGCATCGGTCGGATGGCGTTTGCCTTTTTTCTTTTTCTCCGTTCTTGCCTTCACACTCGCGTTTCAACCGTCTGTATTGTATCCGTCCTTGTCTTTTCTATCTCGGCTGGGATTTCTATTTTCGTTTGGCGCCGGAGCCAGGGTCGCACTTGACCAGGTTTTGCCTTATCGCCGTCTCTCAATATTTGCATTATTCATAAGACAGAGCAAAGCGATTTCTTAATTAAAAAGGTTTTATTAACACAGCAAATTAAATCCCGCATTTAATTTCGTTTGATTGCAAGCCGGACTTGAGCCAGTAGGTCAAACAGAGACTGGATTCGTCCGTTTCAGCGTGCACTTCCGCTGTTTAATTTTTATAATTGGCACTGATTTGGTCTTTACATATTTCAAAAATTAAAAAGAGTCATAAAATCCCGTCTATCTTTAAACCTTTTTTTAAAAACTATCCAATTACTTATTTACTTTTACCTCAATCCTCCCCAAAACACACGCGCAGATGCACATTAAAAACTTACTTATAAATCATACCCCTCGCTCCAATTAGATTCGACATCACTATAACCGTACCGCCAGCCCCATCCTTTGACAACTCAAACTTCCATCAGCTATTAAGACTCTCCCTCGTCCGCTGAATATAAGTTAGCCTCATCGCTAATGTAAACATTGATCGATAGCTCCCTGGAACCTTTCCGCTCCTCCCCAGCTTCTCAAACACCCCCCCCCCCCCTTTCAAAAGCTCTCACAGAAAAAAAAGACGCTCTGTTTTGCTAGCGCAGTAGTCTGACAGCCGCGTCTTTGGAATTACAGTCGGCAGGGCTGAACCGCTTATTTTACGCACACGCGCGTCGTTTTCTTCCTCGACGAGAGCGCGACACTCGTCTTTCGCCGCGAAATTCCTCTGCCGGAGGGAGCTTTTTGAGAGGAGGATCTGGCGCCTAATTTGATTACGCGTGTAATTTACACGAGGAGCTCTTTCGACTGCGGCATTACGCTCTTGTAATGAAAACTCCGCTGACGGAATTCTAGAGTGGCTGGGGTTTGACGCGACAGAGAGGTAAATGACACAGGCTGAATTTTTTTTCAGAGATAATTTAAAAAATTTTTTTTTTTAAGTAGATTAATCCAATTATACACAATTGTGTATTGTGTTACTATGCAAAGTGCTTTAATTAGAGAAGGTACACTTTTTAAAATGAAAATTATCTGTTTGTTCTTGAACGGGTTATGCTAAATACAGCGAGCAGGTCCTTTTCCAGTTTTGCAAAATTATAGATGTATGAATGAACGAGGGATGCATGTGACGCGAGAGAGTGGAAGGAGTGGGGGATATAATGTTTGTATATGATAAGTAAATGAAAGGTGCCGTTTTAGTGTGTACTCTATTACGTCTCCTTTGACTTATTTGACATTTTGAGAAATTAGGGTGGATTTAATTAGTTCTAGTAAATTAAACTAGTTAAATCGAATTTCACTACGAACTACTTTAGAGGTGAAAGATTATCTAATTAGATTAGTCTAGATTCGATTAAATTTCTTTAAAAGCGATAAAGGTACTAAATAGCTGATTTTACGTGAAAAATTCTATTAGTTCTAGATTACAGATTTTTGAAAATTATTTGACATCTATTTTTACTAACTCACACGTGAAATTGAGAAAATTATGAAAAAACTGTTTCTCCGCTAAAACAATGAACAAGAATAGTTATGTATCAAGGGATGAAAATCGAATTTTTTATGCGAAGTTTATGTTTGAGCTCGGGTGTCAAATCATCATCATCTAAAAACCTTTTCCCTTCCCAAGTTTCAAATACAATACTTTTTCTAACAAGTGTATGTCAGGCCCTTGTTTTAGGTATGAAAAGAGTGCACGAAATGAGAATTTTCAATAATTCACTATACGGTTATTGGATAATAATAGGAACAAACTATAGGACTTACGAAGAGTTATTTCAAAATTTTTAATATTTTTTAAAACATTGAAAAATTGATATTAATTTTGAGTTCAGTGTCTACGTTATATTATTGAAAAGACGTGTTTTCTATGTACGTATTAAAAAAAGTATTTATCTGACGATGTACTATTTTCTTTTATTGATTTGACAATTATTTGAAAAAATATAAACGTACGAAGCATACGTAACATCACAAATATTATATCTGTATGTCGTGACGAACAAACGTGACAGCACACGAATTTTTACGACGTCTATATCTTTATTTTTAATCGTCCAATAAAAAAAAATAATAAAAAGTCGAATGTTTTTCAAAATCCGAAACTAATAATATTTTCCATGCTGCAAAATCCTAATACTTTATCTCAATTTAGACAATTTTTCAAAAATATATTTCAACCAAATCAATTAAAACCTAAAATCCCTTAAGAAAACATCCATCACTCCGATATCATCACACCATCTCCTCTTTCCGCCCAACAGCACAGTCAAGCATCGCTATCCAAGTATTTAGAACGCGCGCAAAATTTCCGGGCAACAAAGCACGCGTGCGACTCCTATAAAATTTTAAGGATGACGAAATACACGTATATAACGCTAAGTATACGTATACACGTACTTCTTCGCATTCAAGCAGCCCTGCGCGATTATTACGACCAATAAAGCTGTCACGGGCTTTTCGGCCGGACGAGCAGCCAGCGACTTTGCGCCTTCTCTTATCGCCGGAGGACAGACGTCGCCCGGAATTTTCGCGCCAGCGAGCGAAATTTTGTACATTTCTATTACGCCCTGGGTGTGACGCTGCATTTAAGAGGGGGTGCTGGAGCTTTTGGATTTTACTTTTTTTTTATGGCTTGTGGAAGGCTTGGGTTGTTCTTTGGGTCGTGGGGAATTGATCGTTTTGGTTTTTATGGAAAATCTGTGAGGTTTTGTTTGATAGTTTTTGAATGACGGTTTAGTTGATGGAATACATGTATAGTTTTGATTTTTATTATTTTTGGAAATTTGATTAAACGCTTTAAAACGATTCTATAGATATTTTGTAGTAGTAACTATGGATATTTCGATCTTTAAATTTAAAAACATAAAAGTTTTATGTTTTTCAACAAAAATGGAAAATGTTAACTTTTTGCCTTTTAGAGAATATCGTCAACTTGTTCAGTTTTGAGTAACATGTGTTAGCGCGTAGTGTACTTTAATAAAATGAAAAAATCCATCAAGTGATTTAAAATTTTGCCGCTAAAAGTGCCTTCAATCAAAGGGTATACGGGAAAAAATTCTGGATTTAGCAAACTGCAGGGTTAGAATTTAATAAAAAAGTGTCGATAGTGCCGACAAAGAACGGATTTTTTATCAAAGTGGATCATGGACTCGAATTTTCAATTGAAAACATAGTACAGAAATCTCTCAGTAGAGTGCAAAAAAGGAAAGAATAATTTGATTATTTATCACCTAATGTCACATTAAATTCTACTCTTTCAATTACTAAAAAAATGTGTAAAAATTAAAACTAGGAAAAATTTACATAAGTTTTAGAAAATATAAATAAGATAAATATGTTTCTTTTTATAAAATACGAACAGATATTCGTAGAAATATAGTGAAATTCCGACAAAATTACTCAAAATGCTTAAGTACCTACTAATAACATTAAAAGATTGTATCACACAATTTCCAATTAACTCAAAAAATAAATCCAAATTTCGTTAACAATCACCGATAAAGCTGCTACATACAAATTTAGCAGCAAATAATTGTTACCCAATAATTATCCCGAAATAAACCTCGCAAATTGCGAATTACACGGCACACTACTCGCCCAATTTAAAATCCGCCCACCCCAGCTCACTTTTATCACACAAGTTGAAAACAATTACGCAAACTCCTTCCCACCTATACCCTTTTCTCGTTATGAAATAACACGTTGGCTTAAGCGAAGATGGAATTTTCTCTAAGCAAACGCCCGCGCGTGAAATACACACAAAAAAAAAAAATTAAAAATAAAAAATAATCGAAAAAGCTCAAGCTTGCGCGCGTCAAGAGCTTTTTTTCAATTTCCATCTGCCAGCCGCGTATAATGGAACTTGCGCCTGGCACTCACCTTCTGCCTATCCTTCATGGATCCCCTGCCGAGCACGGCCATCTTGCACATGGTCTCCTCCTGGAGCCGCTTCATGGAATTGCCTTTGGGACCCAGCAGCTTGCCGACAAAGTTGAACTGCAACAGACACAAAAACGATTTGATTTAAAACAATGTGAATGACGGAGGTGATTAGGATGTTTCAGCGGTTAGTCTTTTCTCTTTGGGTTTTTCATTTGACTGGGATATTAATTAGGCGGTTTGATTGACCGGGAAAATTGGATCGCAAACGTTCTTTTAGAAAACTTCATTTTGCGAAAGCACTTTTCTCCGTTCTATAACTAATTATGCTCTGACGTTTATGAAGAAAGAAAATTAACTTCTTTCTTTGTTACTGTTCCAGTTGAATTATACAAATTTTTTATCAAGCTTTTAGAATATTATATTTCTGTAAGAGTGTGGAAAAGATATGTATCTCAATTTTTCTTGCTTTCAGCAATGAAATAAAGTATTAATTTTATTATAACAGCATCGATGCGAAATATTATTTCTTTTTATGTGAAAAGTCGTAATAGCGCTCCATTGTGTCGATTTTCTAAGAACCCACTAATACTATCAAACATTAAAATGCAGTTGCTTAGCTTTTGATATTTATTTTTTTATCATGTGTGATTTATTCAAATCGAAATTAGGCTAAAGATTTTTCAAAATAAAAACAAATCGATGACTTAAGACTTTTTTTGAAATTGTGTTTGTTTTTGAGCTTAAAGTTCTTTCTTTTATAAAAAAATTTTGGATTCAAAACTTAAAAAATGGAGTTACTATGACAACTTTATGCTTCGCTCAGTCTTTTTGAAACTTTTTACTACTTTCTTATAAAACTAACATATCCGAGCACATAAAAATTGCTTTGAACTATTTTAAAGTATCATTGTAAAATCGATTTTGACAAAGTAAAGCTACTTGATTTTTCCAAGTAGCCTCATGTTTATTCCGTTAAATAAAATTGATATTTTAATATCTTCTAATACATCTAAAATATTGTACTATTAATAATTTGCTTCTAGTATTGGATACGTATAATGGCAAGCGCATTAAAACTTATAAAGCAGAGTTAATAGAAAGTATAGACCGGATCTACGGCTTGGTATTATGACGTACTAAAGTTTCATTATTGCACCACTTGGTTCCATCAGAATTATGACATTATTTTGATCTGATTTTAAAAACTTTATAGGAACAATACTCGATGCTTTAAATCGCGCGTAAACCAAAACCATAATTCGTTAAAATTTGTTGCATAAAAATTTATTATCAATGTAAGGGTGCTACAAAAATTTAGTTTAATAGGTTATTTCTGCAAAATTAGTTTTCATTTAAGAAGCATTATGAATTTCACAGTAAACCGCACTGCAGAGACTTTAACGAGAAAAGCTTGGATTAAAAATTTTTTATTCCATTAATAAAGCTTTTAATAAACATAAATTTTTCAAACTGCACACTAAAATCTATGAAAAAATTGCCACTAATCCCAACTAAAAAACTTACACCCTAACGTTTCTAAACACGCCAAAAAAGCAACTCATTTCACGCACAAAAGACATTCACCCACGCAGCCCTACCATCTCTCACATAAAACTTTCTGTCATCGCGTTCAACCATTCTCTTTAAACACTTAAAAACAGATGCAAATTTCGCCTTCCTCCAACACATATCCACACCCACACACACACACATACACACACGGAACTCCAATTACCGAATGCTACGAAAGAGATGAACTTAGTGCACGCAGGCTGCAAGTGCACGAGGCAGCCCCGGCAAAGGCATAACAAAACAGACTCGCGCTCAACTAGTTAGCGCGCGCGGAACATTCGTACGTGTGTAATTGTATTTTACCTAATGTACAAGCGCAAGGAACTTATTACGCGCAAAGCAGATTTGGAAAGTTATGTTATGAGGCGTTTCTCGCACGGCCTGCCACCAGCCGACGCTCGCGCGAGCTACCTACTTTGCGCCCCCTCCCTGAAAGGAACTTAAAGGATTTGACGTCAACGCGTCTTGCTAATGCTACGGGTCCACTGTGTGCGCGCGCCGTGTGCATGCGACTGTTTCCTATTCGCCGGGATTTGTTTGATAGCGAGCGACGGGCCCGAGATTTTCATGGCTTTGCAGGAGGCTGGCTGTTGTTTAGGATGGTTTTAATAAGCACTTTGTTTTTGGGGGGTGTAATGCAACGGATGTGATTTAAATATTAGGTGGTTGTTTGGGATTACGCTTGGTGGAGGGACATAATGTGAGAATGAACGACTTGATATTTTAGGTTTTGTTGGATGAAATTTTTGACTGCGGGGTGTTGAAAAGTGTGAAAGAAACGTAAACTCTTCATTTGCGCGCATTCAAGTGGAAAAACAGGGACTTAGTCAGACGTGAATAGACGTTTTTAGCTGTGTTCACTAGCTTAGCTTTTTTTTTTAATTATGCTGATTAGAAAGACTATTTTTCTAAGGATAGGATCTTTCTTTAAGCATCAAGTATGTTTTCTTTTCATCTACATATTCCTTTCTGAATCAAAACACTGAGTACCGCCGGGTCAACATTTTGTTTACGTTTTAAGTAGGGCAGTGAAGTGGCTTTTCATTTTACTTTAGTTTGGGTGAAAATAAATTCAGTCTTTGCAATAAACTTTGCGGATTTAAGAAAAATAGACCTTTGACTCTAAGATAATGTTTTTTTAAAAGAATAAAGAAATATTTTTTCAATTCAGTAATTGTTTTAATAATTGAATATGAGATTTTCTGCATCATATTTTACTTTTAAATATTCAGCAAAAATTAAAAAAAAAAAGGATTTATCTGAAGTTATCTTAAAAACTTTTAACATAATCATCGCTGTGGTTAGTAATGAATGTAAGATGTGACAAGAACACTTGAAAATTATAATAAAGGAGTTAAGGGATCACATACGATCGCGCATTCGACGTCGGAAGTTCAAAATCGCATTTGAAATGAAATTTGAATACATCAAAAGTTCAACTGTAAAATTAGATCTTCCCTCGGTTACACCTGCTCAAAATTTTTCTTTGATAATTTGAAAACTTCATTACAATTACAAATAAAAGAAACTATAATTATATAAAATTATTCATGAGAAGATAATTATTAATCTTGCAAAACAGAAAATGGATTGTCTTAGTTTACAGGTTGTAACAAGTTAAAAGTGATTAACGTGAATAAATAAGTTGACAGTATAAAAAATTGTCAGTCATAAAATACTTTACGATGAGTTAGTTATCAGCTGTTTTAAGCGTATTTAAAGTTTGAAAAGTTCTTGTTCATTAAGAAGTGTATTATCTAGGGTTAAAAAATTAAGTTGATCAAAAACTTTTTTCGCATTCCAAGCGATTATGATAAAAACTTCAGCTCTTTCCTTAGCTCTATAACAGGTCGGACATTCACCTAACTTTTCGATGAACTAAAGGAGAGTCGATTTAAACAAAATCAAAGTTTCTTGCATCTGCTAAATACCTTATTATTCAGAACTTTTAAATAATGCAATTATGTAATTTTATAACCTACTTTTTCAGAGCTTTTTAAAAAGCCACGTCATCTATAATTATTTACACGCAACAATATAAAAGTTTTATTCTTCATTTATTACATAGGAACTATCCATCAAAACACGTACATCCATCAATAAAAGATTGTCAATAGAACGTCAAAAAAACCATTGTCCTTATACAATTTTGTTATTCAGATAGTGACAATCAAACATACGTACACCATTCAGTTTCAAACACAAATATTGCTTTAACATTGTAATAAAGAAATTTAAATGACATTTTTCGCTTTTACTGAAGAGTTACCAGCGAGGCAAATAATATTACAGATTTTATTGAAATTTCAAACCATCCACCAAACTAAATATAAAAATTGTCCATTTTCATACCAACCTCAATTTTTTCTTATCTAAGAACCACCTCTCCTACTCCCGCGAAAGCCACCGAAAAAGCTACGTCCTACTTTAGAAATAAGCCACGTTTTTCGAAATTTTTATCAAAATCGTAAATCGCTTAACGATCTAGCCCGAACAACGAAAATACACGCCGAGCTCGTCCGGATCGTAAGTAAGTCTCGTATCCGCGGAGTTTTGTGTTCCCGGGCTTGCATTCGGCGCACGTCCGAGCTTTAGCCGACCGCACCTTTACGAGCCTCGAGAGCTCGGCTCGATTTGCATCGCTTTAATTAAGCCGATCGCGCGCAAGGAGACCGACGTCATATTTCCAATCAACTCTTGTTCGCGATCTTCTTGACTTTACTTTTTTTTTGTTTTTTAATTTTATTGTTGTGACGTGCGCGGATATCTGACGACTACTGTCGGTTATAATAGAGGAGGGCGAGTCAGATGAACAGGGATAAAGCCATTTCCTCGCGTAGAGTTGAGTGCTTGAGAGGTATAGAGTCGGTGCGTTTATGCGTGCAGGAAAAATGTGCTTTGTGTGGAAGGGTGAGAGAGGATGGGGTGTATTGTGGATTTAATTAAGAAAAATTTAATTAATATTGCGAAAATGCGTGTAAAATGGAATGTAAAATTGTGCACTTGCAAAATTTTATTCTTAATTTAGTTGGATGGATCCAAATTTTTGTGCATGGTAATTTTAAGATTTGTTTATTAACAATTTAAAAAAAAATAATTATTTTGTTAAAGATACTAAAGACCGGTACGCAGATTTTAAATAAATTATTTGTAATACACTTTTAGACAAATCCGTATCTTAAAAGAATAAATGGATTCTAAAGAATTCTCACTCTATCATCAGGTTACATTTATTTATTAAATATAATATTGTGCTTCACACAAAAATAAAAACAGACATTGTTTATTGATGAACATTTAAAAAAATTCAATAAATTCGTACAATTAAGAACTCACTTTATTTTAAATTTATTTAAACTAAACGAGGTCAATCGATATATTTTTTTTCATCCACGCATAACGTGAGCATGCACACGAACACGCCTGCATACACGCACAAGTACACTAATAAAATAAACTTGAGGTTTACGCAAAAAAAAACAACCGCCCCCGAAAACATTCACTTCTTTTAAATATCCCTCACTCCACCTCATACCCTAAACCATCCCACACCAACGCTTCCCAATAAAATATAAAACAACAATAATCGCACCACCTCGGATTTGTATCTCGCGCCGCGATAATAACGCACAGAGACGCCAGCGATTTAATGGGCTGCGCTACGCTAGGGAAGGGAGCTTGCGAGATTAGTACGCAGAGCCAGCAGGATAATGCCGGGACGCAGTATTGAGACACGCTCTTGCGTATTCCGGTGCTGCTTCCCTGTTTGCCGGAACGTACACGCGTACACGCCGGGAGATAGGGATGTAATGTAAGGATCTGCATGTTATTTGACGCTGGGTATTGCCGGCAGAGTGAGAAAGGGGGTGTTTATGGCTCGGGGAGAATCGATGGTGTGAGGGTTGCCTCGCGGAAGCCGATTGCTAAGAGCTGGAGGATTAGAAATGGAAATTATGAAAGTTTTGAGAGGTTTGATGGGTTGGCTTGATTGATTATTGAAGGTTGGAGTGAAGATTATTTTGAGAAGATAGTTGGTGTGTAATTGTACAAATTTATTATTGAATGAAGGGAGGGTGTCTAGGTTTCTGAGGAACGTATATTATAACGCTGCGATAAGTAGAAAATTTTTCAATTCACTTGAGTAATATTATTATTCTGGAAAAATCTTTTACATTCGGACAGGTGCGCAGACCGACGGAAGAAATAAAAATTTCCTTATTCAAAACAGAGCAGAGCAAAACTAAAGCGAACAATGCCGATGGAATAAACTAATTTTCCTGAGCGTTTTTATTCGGTTAGCACACATCTACGCAGGTGCCCGCACACCATGAAATTCTACAGCGCAAAGAGAGAGGTGTCTGAACTTCAATTTCGACTTTCAAAACAGAATCTCCCTTTGTTTGCCGCGCTCGGCTTAAACACACGTGAAAACTCCATTCCTCCCACCCTTAAAAACATGTAATAATTAAAAAAATCCAAAGCCGCGGAGAAAATTCAATCTAGCCTACCCGGCGACCCCCAAGACAACGGCAAAAAAAAAACTTTCATCACCGTGAAAATAACGTCGACGGCCATTAAAAGAAAAAAAAAAGTGTACCAGCGCCGATCTCGAGGGCTTTGCGCACAATGACGGGAAGGAGAGAGAGAAAGGGGGGAACTAAACAACAATCGCTCCGGATCTCGACGTCGCGGGCGCGTGTATCTGGAAACTTGTGTATTTTGCGCTATAGAGAAGCCCAGAGCGACAGCGGAGTTTGCGTAGGGAAAACATATACGTCAATCGACAATTAATGTAGATTTCCCTTGAGTGGTGGAGAAAGAGAGAGCGTGACACGAGAATGAATGCTAGGATGGAATCTGCGAGTGTGCTTCGCGGAGAGGATATTATTTTAACGTTATAAAATATGCGGGATATTTTTTAATTAAATTTTTATTTTTTAGAATGATGGATAAAAATGGGAATGTGTGACGCGTGATGTTAATGTTTCTTTTTATGTTGTAATAATTATGAGCGATTTTTATTTAGAGTGTGCTAATACGTTTCATTCGACGTACAAAATTATGTATAAATTACATATTATGCATAAGTTCTAAATTTGCTGTTAGCGTATAAACGGGTCATTCCGGTGAAGATTAATAATTATACTAAACACAAGCTTTAATCAAACTTTGCCATATTGGGCGAAACAGGTTCACATGATTAAATAACCAGATAATTAACAACCGAAATATTCAATCAGTACTTTCTACCTCGATCTCTCACAAATCCCTCCATCCATCCATATTTAAAGAAACCAGCTCGCACAAAATCACTTACCAGCTAATGAAACAACTATTGATACCCAAAAATACCCAAAAATCCGCACGTGCACCATTAGCTAAATTTTAATTCAGCCCCCTGCCACGCATCTAATTCGGCCGGATGCCATTAATTTGCCAAAGCTCGCGCGCAATCGATTAACTTTCTCAGTGAGCAGGGGAGGGAGCGAGAGCTGAAATGAAGCTTTACGAGCTCCGAAATAACCGTCTTACGTGCGCCGAGCATTAGCAGCTATTATCGAGCCTCGCTGCGCTGTGCATAATCGTACGTGCGCGCGAGGTGCCAAATGGCGCGTCTATAGAAGGAAATACGGTCGTTAGTAGCTGCACCGTGAATTAAATGGCCGAAGGTCTTGAGTTGTAAGCCCGGCTCTGTGTGTTTATTAGGCTGCGCGGATTGTTTGTTCTTTTGCGAGGCGGCTGTTTTATTGCCGAGAGAGCTGCTAATGGCTGGTTGAGATTTGGGGGGATTGTCGAATGGGGTGTGTGTAGCTTAGGTTGGTTGAGATTGCTTTTATGAAATTCAAATTTTAAATTTGGCTGAGTGATTTTTTCTTTTGAGCTTGATGGATTGATAATTTTTAAAAGTCAAATTTGTCCTTTCGACGGAAAGCTCAATATTCAATAAAAGCGTCATCAATTTTACAAACAGCTTTTCAAATTTGCACCGCTATCCGTAAGGGAAACAAAGCAGCATTTTTCGAAACTTTAGACTGTTAATTTTATAAAAATAAAATGAAATCTGCTTTTTTAACTCTCCGGGCACTAAAAGCTTTTTTCTGATGAAAAAACTTTTACGTCGGAAAGCCCTTTTGCTTTTAATACCCTTTTAAAAAAAAAGTGTCACTCAAAATCCGGTATTCAAATTAAGCTTAATTCACAAAATTTTCAAGAAACCGCCAGCACGGAAGCACCCGCAATAATAATTCCATAATCCATCCACGCCATAAGCCATCTCCAGCCAGCATCCTAATTGCTACAAAAACATCTTTCTTTCCCTCTTTGGCAGCGCAAATACTTCAGCGGAAACTTCAAAGTTACAAAATTTGGCCAGACCTCGAGCGTGCGCCCCTTTACAGCGTTTAAGTTTACAAGACTAATTAAGGCCGGCCGGCAAAAAAGGAATACGTGATATCGCGCTCCGGCGCGGGGGCGAAAACTAACAAGACAAGTTTGTTACACGAGAGGAACGAGGGAGGGCTGAATCCCTGATACGTTCCCTTTAACGCATCCTCGCGAGCGAAAAAAAAGAGAGAAAAAAATGAAAAAGGAAAGAACGAAGGGGAAAGGCCAGCGGGGGGCAAACTAGTTACCCCGTGATCCTTCAAGGCACGCGCTGAGAGCTCGTGTGTAGGAGACTGCCTAGACCCGAGCTAGCGACCATTTATAATTCAGCGGGCGGCTGTTTTGCGCGCGCGCACCGACTGGCTTGCTATGCAATTATCCCTTCATGCCCGGGCAAAAAAGCGGAGCTCTATTGGTCCAGCGAGTATCCCTTTTGTAGTTGTTGGATGTGTGTATGAGGAAATGGATGTGGGGTTTTGAATTCTCTGTCGAGATAACTTTTTTTAGCGACTCTGAGACAGAGGCATTTTTGAAGTGGCTCTTTGGTCTCGTTTATGCTGGGACAGTTAAATGATTGTGATAGTCGAGAGGATGACACTTGTGTTATTTTCGTATGTGGATGTGAATTTATAGCGTATTTTTAATTTAATTTAGGTGTTTTAACTGTTTTGGCAATGTTAATTTTACTTAATATTGATTTTCCTGAAATCGATTATCTGTAAAATTTTATAATTAATAGAGTTAAAATTAAACAAGCAATAGAATTAATTTATCTTACAAAAACCGTACTCACAAAACTATTTCAAAAAGTAGTGTTTTCCCTCGCTAAAGGATCAAACCCACTTTTTGCTGTCAAACATAAAAAACGCTTCCAAATTATACGCGGCAACGTTGCGCGCGATACAATTTTTACCCACGCTAAAATGTCGCTCGCGTGTCCTTTTTAATTATCCATTACGCATACTT